>MQRK01148728.1:0-10816 GCA_001938485.1 Girardia tigrina | reverse complement strand
TCAGCATGATAACGCAAGACCGCATACAAGTTTGACCACTCGCCAGAAACTCTTATCACTGGGTTGGGAGGTTTTGCCGCACCCACCGTATTCTCCAGACTTGGCTCCATCGGATTTTCACTTATTTAGATCACAGCAGAATTCCTTAAACAGAAAAACATTCACCAATGATGATGACATCAAATCGTTCCTAGACGGCTTTTTTGCTGACAAATGCAAAGGTTTATATGAATCAGGAATAATGAAGCTACCGGAAAGGTGGAAGAAAGTGATTGAAAATAATCGTGTAAAAATATTTGTGCATCCATGTCATTTTTTGATAATAAATATTTCAGTAAAAAACGCAATGACTTTTTGGCCAACCCAATAAATAATAATTTTCACAAATACAAAATTATTTTTTATTGTCCATCCCTCTGTAACTTGTCTCTAAGAGCACTTGGTCATCCATGAAGTAAGAAAGAATATTTTATTCAAAGAAAATGTTAAAGTAGGTTTTGAAGGTTTTAAAAAGATTCTGTTTTTCCACCTTCTGGAATGGCTCAAAGCCATCCAAAATGCTCATAAATCCCTGTTTATGGACATCAAACCTCTTACAAAAGTCTAATGAGTTTCTTAAATGCTCTTTATGTCTTCAACAAAATATGAATTTTTTATTAAAAAAACTGAAAAATAAGATAATACAAAAAGCGTTTTAAAAACTCCATAATATCTTTGAGATGATTTATAACTGTATATTATTAAAAAATATAATCATTATAAATCGAAAAGTTAGATATCAACAAAAGTCTTTCGCGCTGCAACAGAATCATTAAATGGCTGAACGTTACTGAAGTCGTTGTTGGGTGGCAAGTGGCCTCAAACTCCGACCGGTCCATACATGAAATTTTAGTGTCACTGACCCCCATCGCGACGGTCACCACATTCCTTCACCTTATTTCAACTGTTGTCAACGTTTTCAACGTTTCTTAATTCAAAAAAAATGTGTTCGATAAAAAATTATTTAAATATTATTTTTCACAAAAATACGTTTTCGCAGGTTCCTTATGGCCGATTATTTTATCCCGTCGATTGTGCAATGATTCTTATGTAACAACCATTAAAATAATAATAAAATTTTGTTGATACAGTTTCTCAAAGTAAACTTTTTGAGATCCTTTGATAAAAGAGGAAATTTTTGATGATAATCAAAAAATAATTAAATTAAATAATATATTTATATACGTGATTCGGAATATGTCGGCCCGGAATGTCTTGGAAAAACCTTTTTCTATCTCATTCTTTCTTCTTTCTTTAAGAGAATTTTGAAGAACAAGAACGAATTTTACAAATTATTCATTGAATTTGCGACCATTTTATTTGACAGCTAGTAAAAATAACAGTAAATAACACAATTTTAAAGTTTTGTATCTAAATAAGAAGTCCAACAAAGTTCACTACATCTATTATGTATTATCAACACTTTTCAGCCGGGTGCACATTGTCAATTCGTTAAGAGATGGAATGAAAAGTTTGAAAAACTTTGTTTACAGGTCGCAATTTTGAGATCGGGGGGGTGTTAAAAATTCGGAAGAATTCTAAAATCTTTGAATAGAATCCTGAATGTTTTCGTGGACAGTCGACTTGATCTGGTCATCACTGCTTCCGGGTTTGCGAGTCTGTAATTTCTTTTTTTTCATTCTTCTATTTTGAAACCAAACTTTGACCTAATTTAATGGACAAATTCATTAAAGAAAAATAATTATTAATTAAAAATCATTATTAATCTACCTGTCTTTCAGATAAATGCAATTTGCAAGAAATTTCCCATCGTTTCTGGCGGGTAATATACGCGTTTCCCGTGAATTCGCTTTCCAGCACCATCGTTTGGTAGCGAGTATACGGCTTTCGCTTTTTTCGAGATCGCATTTCGGCTATTAAAAGAAAACAGAAATGATAAATCTGAAAATATATCTATTTGTCCAAAATTTATGATTATCCCGACATCATTTGGGTAAATTTATTTCGATAAAATATTAAACATAAAAAATTTACCTTCAGTTAAAGATCCAGAATCAAGCAACATATCTTCTGTGTGAAAACGAGAGAAAAAATCACTGGAAAAGAGAGAGTTACTGGCGGCAAAGCTTGCTGCTGCGTACATCGGATTGTAGGCGGGAGTTCCTGACATATAGGGAATCGTCGGATACGAGGGATTATTGGGGGTTGATTGATAATAATTTGGGTTTAGTTGAGTTTGTTGGCCACTGTACAGGCTGTCAACTGGATTTGAAGCAGCTTGTTGATATAATTGAATGGCCCTGTCAGATAATGAATGGAAAGAAGACATGTGGTTTAAATTAGCTGAATGAATGGGACTATTTTCTTGTCTTATAGGACTCGGTGGGGACGTCATACAGTCAGGAATAGGAAAATTTACCTTTGAAGGAGGAGACGTCGACTGTTTAATAGTCGTTCGCGATGGATTAGCCAGACAATCCATTCCAAAGACCAGACTATTCCGGGCATCTGAAACGGCTGTTGAATACGGACTACAAGCCCAATGAGGTTGTTCGGTTGTCGTCATTCCGTTAGACTCTTCACAAGAATCTATTCTAATATTGGAATTATACCAGGTGGGGTAAGAAAATCCCAAATGGCGCGAGCCTCCACAATACTGACCAGACCCAGAAAACTCATTTATAGCCCCATTTTCGAAATTCGTTTGATGGTTATTATTATTATTATTATTATTTGAACCGGCACTATAGAGCGCCATACCCGGTAAAGCTGTGGCGGCATCTATTTTAAAGGATTCAAGCTCCGGTAAACTTACGGACGGCTGAGATGGATTAATACCCAACAGATGGTTTGTGGATCCATTCGGAATATTTTGATGCAAATAGGAATTACTAAATACATTAGAGTATAGCGAACAATTAGTCGGAGCGAAAAGTCTGTTAGGTCCGGATCGGACGAGGTTTGATGTAGCGGTACCAACAACGACTTGGTCCATTTCGAGGATGCGTCCAGGCGTATTTATCTGTTTTGGCTGCAATAAAAGAACTCTTATGGTAGCTGAGATGGCTAAATAATGTCTGGTTGAGTACCAATAAAACCAAGATTGGATTCTATTTCTAGAGGCTAATGTGGTCGACGGTCGATTTTATTTGTTCACCGTTTCAGTCTCTAAACACTCTCATGAAGGCAATGATCGCTGTTTTTGTGACCAGCCAGTGATTTTATTGCTACTGAATGGCTGCCACCACAGCCAGCGAGTGTGTTTCTATGCTGTCTGCATGCACACACACACTGTCGGTGTCAGAGCGTTCTGATTGGTTCTCCAGTAAATAGTCTTGTTGGTTTCCCAAATCTCCACGCAAAGTGATATTCTTTTTCTGCTAATAATAATGAATCTAAAACTCTCTCTCCACACCGTGTGACCTGTTATGCATCGATAATAAAATATTTTATGTGCCTTCTAACTAATAAAAATGCCATATGCGCCATTAGAGCGCATACAGCACTCGAGAAATGGTCGTGAAACGGCATTATTTTTATTACCAGTTCCTGCTATTTGATTAGACCAACTTTTTCTGTCATAGAAAATTGATTATCGAGCTCGGTTATGTGTGGAGCTAGTTCACCACCAGATGGTTGTGGAAATGGCCAATAATCATAAAAATATAGTTTTTTATTCCTCAATTTTTGTCTCGTTCGACTCACGAAATTTACAAATAAAGTGTTAGGAGGAAAACCAACCAAAAAAACCAGAAAACAATGAACAAATTTAATAAATCATTGAAATTAATGACTGGAAATCATATTTTATTACATAGTTCTATATTTTTTGGGAAAGAAATGTTGGCGATTTAATTATTGATTCCCCAAAAGAAGAAGCAAATGGAGAGTGTTTGCGGTTGGACTCGTGAATCACGATTTTGTTGCCAGCTTTTGTTCGCCTTTTTGCGAAAATTGGATTTTATAACCTGAAATATTACATATATATATATATAATAATTAATTAATTATTTATGATAAAATATGAAAAAAAAGAATTGGTTACTTTAAATAATTTATTTAGGCTGTAAAAATCGGTGATAAATTGAGAAGTGTTCTCCTAACAGAGGTATACGAAGGTATGGTGGGTCGGGGAAATGGAGCCATATTTCCTTAAAGCTCCATTTTTTGTGAAAAAAATAATATAAATCCTTCAAAAAAATCGGAATTTATCTAACGAATGTGTGAGCGGCAAAATCAAAGAAAAACAAACGGTATTGTCGCAAGTGTGAAGAGTAACCGACATATGCAAAAGTATATAATACACATTATCTATTATTAATAAATTATGTTGAATTAAAAACAATTTTTTAATGAAGATATCTCAACATATTCCCGAGGGAAAACAATAAAACTCATTTAAGGTGGTAACATGTGTCCCCATTCATTCATTCCTTTCGATGCTCACGTAACAGGCCTTGCTATCTTATCTTTTATAACTTGTATTTTCATTCATCTATGTGGACAGTGCTCAACCTGGATTACGTGAGCTCTATAATAATTATAATAATTGAATAATATTTTTTTTTCAAAACTTTCTTACGTATTCCCTTTTTTAAATACGTCATTTTATGTGACATAACTAGGCAACAATTTAGGATGTACTTTTTTATTACAAACACACTTGATCTTTTTTTCCGCTGATTGGGCGCGACCCCAAAAAGTTGGACAGCACATCTTTCGACTTTTGTAAAAAGTACATCATAAATTGTCACTTAGTTATATTGCATAACGTTTTTGAAAAATTTGTAAGAAAGTTTTGAAAAAACTATTATTATACAATTATTATAATTATAAGGTTTTTCGATCAATATAATAATCATTGCAAACAATATAATAAAAGTAGAAAATAAGAATAAAGTAAATAAGATAAAAATTCCAAAGATTGATTCCATTATTTCTTGTCTAGAACAACATCTATTCAAGTAATCTAATATTTTACAATAAAAAGTACGGCAATGATTTTGCGAAATTTCCTCAAATTTAGTTGAATCTAAATGTCTCAGCATATTTTCAGTTCTCATTCCCCTCGAACTACCAAATTTTTCTAAACTGACAAAACATTCTCAGTTGGATTGAGATCATGATCATACGGTTGCAAGTACAAAAAATTGTATGAAGCTACATCTTCATCTTGTTGAAGACTTCAGTAGTGCTGTATTCTAGCATTATCTAAGATGAAAATAGGATTTCCTTTCTCTAAACAACTGTTATTTATATTCCTTTAAGAATTTCTTTGAAGTATTCTCCATTTACTACTCATTTACGAATATTATGAAATATCATTCCATTTTTATTCATGGTAGCCACTACAGAAATATTTCTACTATGAACAGATAAATATGCTGAATCTCAGCTGTAGGCACATCCTCGACTTGCATAATCTTCGGCCAATTTCGACGTTCTGGAACCAAGTTTTATCGTTTCAGAGTGTAATGAAATTGTGTTAAGTGACTTCAACACCAAGGGTCAAGCATCCATAAAGGCAAATTTTGCAGAGTTAGGGCACACTCTTCATGTACATAGGCAACCAAAAGGTTTTTAATGTTTTAAGACAATTTTGAACGCATATTGATGCTTGAAATTTTTCTTTTATTCACTTTATTTTTATTTTATATAAGTATGATATAGATTGTCAAGATATTATGTAGAGTGAGACGATTTTTATAATGATTGCAAATAAATGTTTATTGATTGATAATTTATTAAATTGTTTGCACAGTTTATTATACTGGTAACAAGGGCTAATTATCTTGATAGAAAAACACATTATATTAAATAAAATATTCAAATTAATCATTAGTTACTTATGTTATTATGGATATAGAAGTTATAATAGTCTATAGCCGGTGGTGAATAACGTACAAATCAAATAGGCATCATTGCGCCTTGAGACTCTTAAGGATATCTCAAGAGAAAGATTCTTAGAATCTTAAAAGAAAGATAAGACATGGCCAAATCACAAGACCATTATGAAAACAGAATTTTAGGAGTCTAATGGGTATTACAATAGCAATTGATGGATACATAAGGAATGATCAAAAAGCGTAATATGTTGGGCTTAAGTTTATTTCTAGGAACTTCTTCTCTAAGAAAAAAATTGAGGAAAATAATTTATTCGGAACACGGGGATATTTGATCACTTTGATCTACTCGGAAACATTCTGACATAAATAATTTGAATTTATTCTTCCGTTGTCCGAATGGAAAGTGGTTGGATATATCTTGGGCAAACTTCAATCAAGATTTACAATTTTGTTTCCGAGTGTCTTTCAGGATTCTACTTAGGATGAAGATTTTATGTTTGCTGGAATTAGTACGAGATTATCGGAATTTCTACAACTAAACTAATAATATAAACATTTTATCACAACATTAATTTCAATTTTTATTTTTTTTAATCTTTATTTTTAAGTTGGGCCATGGGTGTACCCAATTATGCACAAGCCTCAGCCACATCTCTCTACTTATTTGAGGATCATTAAAACTGGTGAATAATATTTTATTCATTTCATATTAAAAGAAATGGTAGAAATAATTCTGATAGATTTTTACCGACAGGACAAGCAATTGTTAAAACAGATTTACGAGGCTAAATTGACATTAAATACAAATCAGGTATTATAATAATCGGAGGATATGGAAAAGTTTGAATAATGGTCACTTCATTTTGTAGATATGAGACATTTTTGAATCCTTCTTTTGTCGAATTTATTATCACCTCTTTTTCCTAGGGTCGAATTCCCAATGTTAATCATTACATTTAAAAATGTTACAAAAATATTTGCTGGACGTATGTAATAAGATACCAAAAAAATAAATAAAATAAAATAACATTATAACATATAGGGATTTATTTCCGTTTTAATATGTCATGTATGAATCAACTGATGTTTTACCAAGTCGAAATAGGAATAATATTATGATTGCTCAAAAATAAAAATATTTAATTTGTAAACAAATGATATAAAATTGGGTTGTCTGGATATTTAGTGTCGATTGTCTAAATATGACACTGGCATGTGTTAGCATAGATCAAAGACATAGAAAATATGTCAATATATGAAGTGAAAGTCTGACACATCTTGAGACAAAAATATGTTAGTCTAATTTGATTTTAATGTGCTACACACCGATTTTAAAATGGAAAAAAACAAGGAGCATTTTTAGCATTTAATGCTTATCTATATTAAGAAGGGCAGGAATGCTACTGCATCAAGAAACAAAATATCTGTTTTTTATGGAGAACAAGTTTTAACTGACAGAACAACTGCCAGACTCTTCAACAATGACAAAGACTCTGATCAAGATTAATCCTCACTATACCACTCATGAATTAGTAAAAATATTGAAAATATAGAAAACTACAATGAGCTTTTAGTGAAGCACATTTTCGTGAAACGCTACAATGTACGGGTTTTGTTTAATCTGGACGAAAAAAATCTGATTGATGACATTACTATTTGGAATTCGCTTTACAAAAGTAACGAAAATAAACCGTATTTGAAACAACTAATGAAGTTAAGCAATATAAGGCCGCGTTAGTACTTATATATGTGAAAAATAGAGCAATCTGGGGATCATTGACTACAGGTCAGGTCAGGCAAGCTGTCTGCCACAGGTACTATGTAAACCTGTAATACCTGCCCAATGGTCGAATGGTTGGTGACTAAACCGGCTTCCTCACTCAGAGCAACGTGGGTGAATAGGGTAAGTGGATACCTAGCAGGATGAAAAATAAAAGCTAGCAAAGGGCGGATGAGCTCCTTGGAGCCAACGGCCATCCATACCGGGAGAGGAGATAGGTGCCACCAGGTTACGTGATACTGAGAGACTCAAAGAATATGCAAACCCAAGCCATATGCTCGTGCATAATTGAATGCACCCACGACGGTACAAAAATAAAAAAATAAAGCAAAGGAAGGATAATAACAACTGAACTATAACAAGGACTATAACAACCTGAAGTGAAAAATATTATTGAATAAGACAGATTAACCTTCATTAGTCATTCAAAAGCCGGTCTTCATCCGAAGAAAGTCATACTCTAAGTGCGGTAGGATTTCAAAGGAATTCTTTATTATGAGTTTCTACAAAACATCCAGACCATTAAATTCATACAAGTACTGCTTTTAACTGGATGAATTAAAGACAACGATCATGGAAAACACCCAGAATTAGCGAACAGGAAAGACGTTGTGTTGCATCATTACAAATCTCTGTTCGCTAATTACAAGGGAAAAATTGATGGATCAATGCTGGTATGCGTTACGCTACCCACCATTGTCCCTTCCGACTATCAATTATTCAGGTCGCTACAAATTCTCTTAACGACAACACCTTTGAGTCTTCGAATATCCTGAAAACCCATTTTGAAGAGTTTTTCGCCGAGAATCCTTCGAAGTTTTAGAAGGATGGAATTTGCCAGTTACACGAAAGATGGCAACAGATTGGGGAAAAGTGAGACATATATTGTTGTTCAAATGCCTGTCTACACATAAAACTGTGCTTCTGAATTCTTATTTAAAATTAACATGAACTTTCTGGACAACAAGTACTATTTTATTAGATTTGGATTTTTGCACTTTTGACGTCATTGTAATAAGAAGACAATTTTCCAGTTTCAGTTAATCATTTTATAATTTACTAAGAACGTATTCAAAAACAAAACGTTTGGAGCTATTCAATCAACTTCTTTCTGTTTATTATCCGTTAATATTGTATTACATATCAAATTGTGATAGCACCTAACATAGCACCAAACTGTTAGTAAGAAATAAACCCTATCCTAAGTTCTTCGTTAAGGTGGCGAATTATTTATAGAAATGTATTGTTCTGATGAGTGACACTTGTACGGCTGTCGACTGTCATTATTAATATTATCGCTTTGTAAACTGTGGAACAATAGATTAAACATTTTTTCCAAGGCGGAAATTGATGGATCTATTGATGCAGTTAGTTTAGTAATTAGTTGGGACAATTGTCCCTAGACAGAGTCCCTTATGCAGTGCAGCGAGTGATAATTCGATCAGTACACCATCAGGACATCATTTAAAGATTCCAATACAGTTGTAGAGTGTATAAATCGTACTTTTTTATCCTTCGTTTTATCTAGAACCAAAAATACCTGTTGCATACATTAATACAAATAGTATAAACATTTACTTTGGATAATTGTGTAATCAAAAGTAGGAAAAAATTCTCTAAGCGATTACTTAACTCTAACCTCAGACTGAAGTTATAAAGCAACTACGATTCTCACATAATATTTTTCCCTAAGAAACGTCTGATGGTGATAAAACTCATATTGAAACCTTGGAAACCCTCATGTAAGCACATCCGGCACGCCTCATCTGTGACGACTGGCACGTATCAGAAGCAAGTTAATCACTTTACTTTCATGTGACAGACAAAAATCTTGATTTTTATTATTATGAAAGAAATGCACAAATATGATTTTCAATCATTTTCTAAACGTGCAATGTGAATCGTTGTTGTCAGGAATACGTGAGAACTCCACATAAATTTCTGGCAAAATCATATACGACTTGTTGAGTTTCACAAATCATACGGCCCGGTTGATACGGTCGAGTAAGTCTGCTGACGTGTTTATGGTTGATCAGCTCGGCTTGGTGACATTTTATGCCTTTTTTATTACTTTATTATCGAAGGTTATTTCTGTCAATGCATTTTTATTGACATCATGTTTTCTGAGCAGCTTTTCGGGTGGCTAAATCACTGACTTCGGCCAGTAAATGTCAACAGAAATAAAAAATTTCGGGTTAACGGATTTTTTTCGGTAATTTAATTATTAAAAAAAATGTGATTTTTTTATTAAAATAATTTTATGATATTCCCTTTTTCTCGAGAAAAGTTCTCTTCTTATCCATAAAACATAAGTAAGTTATCTCTGTTTCGTTACACTTGTTGATGATCTCCCCACGAGAATTATTTCTGCTATGAGGCCCAATTAATTAGCTCTCGCAACTGGACAATAAAGTTGCTCTGTCGGCCATTTCGTTCACGACCCAATGCAAAAGAGAGTCATAAAAAATGTCAGTCCACTCGGAGAACTCTGTCTTAATCTGGAACAGCACGGTTTGGAGCAATTAAATTCAATATGTCTAGAATTTTTTACGCTTACTCCGCGCAGTCAGAACGAAAAGGAAAATTACTCCGTGAAAAAAATCGATTGAAAAGAATTAGAATTTGACAAAACACAAAAAGAAACCATTTCTTTCGTTCTCATTAATGGCAAAGAGAATGATTAGTGTCACCCGTAATTGTTCTGGCCCCCCTCCTTCGAAACTAAATCGATAATATATATCGATTGTCGTAAGGTAAACTAATTATATTGAATCTTTCCAGCTCGTCGTTCAAATAGGAGCGCGAGAAACCGGGCTATTAATCATTCGTCGACCCCGGTACTCTCGCACATCCCACAGACATAAACCCCGTTCCTCTGGCACTGTTTATTCGAATTGTATCGAAATCTCCGGCAGCACAAATTCAAGCCCGACTGAATGTAAACAGTTATATTACTCCAATGACAAAACCACTCGCTCTCGCCTCTCCTCTGCCTCACTCGGCATATTCGCGCGCGAGTCACAAATCACACAGCACAGACAAGATCGAAATAAAAAATCCATAAAATTTTTGGCACATTCTTTTGACAAAAAATATTTTTTCACAAACTAAGATACATTCTCGCGAGCATTTCGGCCACAAATATGACGGCAACATCCAAATAGATTCAAATGAAGAAAAAGAAACGACT
>MQRK01148725.1:0-12369 GCA_001938485.1 Girardia tigrina | reverse complement strand
GATACAATCCACTGCAATCGTGATTCCGGAAGGAAGAACCACATATCTTCAAATTTTAACCATTCAAAATGTAACTCCTTTAAAAGATGTAAAATAACTGTTTTAACACTAAATCTTTAATTTTTAATTAATTTTAATTAATTTTATATGGACACCGAATAACATAAGGAAATTGCGCTTAAATTGTCACTAGACTTTTTATTAACTTGTTTATTTATTTATTTTATATAATTTACTTTTTTCTTTAAAAAGAAATATGTTTCTTTAATTAAGTCTGCTTAAGTTCGATCAAGATGTAAAATTATTTAGACCAATGTTCACTCTTAACTCTAGAAAAAATTCTACAAATTTCTTTTTCTGAATTTAAAGTGATCAGTTTTTTTTATACTTTTATACTTTTTTAAATTACTTTAGCATCATTTGAGTATTCAGTATTTTCTGTATACTTATCACTTTAACAAAATAACAACTCATAATCTGGTGAACTATTTAAAAGTTGTTCTAGATTCAATGGGAAGATCAAAATTCAAAAGTGCAACATTTTGAATTGATGACAAATGGTAAATCATGTCCAGTTACAAATGAAAACAAGGAGCAGTACGTGTTGGACTACATACATTTCATATTGAATGAAAATGTATCTTCGGGTTTCGATGCTTTCAAATGTGGTTTTTATCTCGTCTGTGTGGGTTCCGTTCTTAAATTATTTCGTCCTATAGAACTTCAGGTATAAATAATTTTCTATGATCTGATATAAAGAGATTTTTATACAGGAAATGATGGTTGGCAGTGAAATAACAGAATGGTTAGAATTGCAAAACAATGCTATCTACGAAGGAGAATATTGGAAAGGACATCCAGTTATCATTTGGTTTTGGGAAGTTTTTAAAGAACTTAGTTTAGGTGAAAAGAAATCATTTCTAAGATTTCTAACAGGATGTGACAGAGCTCCAATCACTGGAATGACAGATTTTAAGGTAAATATTATTTATTTTATTTTTAATATTGTTTAAACAACTTTATAAACTGTAAATTGAAAAAGACCAAAAATTCATTTATTTTTAGTACAAATAACAATATACTTATCAAAGGTATAAATATACAACGTTATCGCTGTATGTGGTGTAATCATCGGAACCAACCGTGTTAGGATCTCGAATTTTTATTACTTCTATGGTGTGAGATATGTACCGATATAATCCAATTGTCATCAAGTTCTACGTCAGCTTCGAATTTCAATGACTTGATTACATGCAGTTCAGTCCATGGATCATTGCATTTCCATTGATTCTCAATTAACACACTCACCAATCTAGAAATGTTTTTTTTCTTTCTGTTGTCATAATCATCTTTCCTGCTACATTTTGAAATGAATTTATATTTCCCTGGTCCTTAACTTGTATTATAGACAATCGAGATTTTACATTAAACATCAATTCATAAGATCCTACATATCTGTCGAAATGTTTACCGAAGCACACATTCACTAATCACTTTTTAGATCTCACTACCATTGTCTTTATAGTTCGATGGTTTTTCTCTCACTCCCGTTTCCCTGATGTCATTAGGTCGATGTAAAACCTTGTTCAATTTCGCATTTATCTCTTAACTGTTTCCTTTTTGTACTTCTGTAAAGCAGCTCCATTGTCAGAAAAGATTTTTTTGTTAGTGTCGAAACCCATGGCATCCTACATATGAAAGTTTTTTATGAATTGCTACAAACGTTTTTTGGTTATGTTTCTTAGATTATATCTTTTTAACCATCTTGACTACATTTTGGAAGGGGAAATCATCGTCCAATTTTGGCTGCACTTATTTCTGCACTGGTCTGGAAAGCTGTAAATAAAACGCACTGAATAAAATAAATCAATCGGATCACTGGGATTAAATTCTTGATCAGTTGTTTGACTTCAGATACTGAAACATTCAAAACATCATTCGGTAGAATATTCTTTTTACCAAAGATCAAATTTTCCAAAAGCGAAGACTCTACTCAATTCGCTTTTACTTTGCTTAGCGTTTCTTTGATAATCCGACTTATCATATGCCTGCTCATCTAACATAATATGCAAGATTGTGACTTCTTTTTCCTCTAAATGATCATTTTCAATAGCAAAATCATATTTATCAATTTAAAGCTCGAAATCCTCTCCACTATCAAATTTCTTAACATTATATAACAATAAATATTTGATTACACAAATCGGACTCTTTTAAAAACATCTAATGAATAACACATTATATTTTAGTTCAGGCAATATGAATTAAATATGTATTTTTTCATAATTTATCGACTTTTAATTTAATAAATTTAAGGTGTAACCTTTAAGAATTTTATAATAATATAAAAAAACATATATATGGGTCGTCTGGATTCAAGAAGCTTATAAACTCATAATAAAAAATATCTTAAATCTTCGGTCACTAATAATATTTTGAACTGCCCAGTAATTCAGCTCCAAAGCATCAGAAATTGCTTTGGTTGAATGGCCTTGCCTAATTTTAATAACAATTTTCTCTCGGTCTTCCAGAGAAATTTTGCTGTTTCTTCTATTATAATTTTTCATGTATAAAAATCAAAAAAACGTTTTAAAACAATTTTGATTTTATTGATTAAAATTATCATTGGAAAAATGATTGCAAGTATTGGGAAATAGATCGAAAAACACTGTAAAAGATTATATAATTAAAAAAGATTATTTTAATTAATCAAAAAGCAAATTATTCTAAAGTTGTCTTGCTTGAAAACTTGAATAATCTTTTAAACGCCTCTTAATAAATTTATATCATTGTGTTAATTCTGTCGCTTTTGTGTTTTCTGATGTCCTTGTCGCTGCGTGAAATGGTCTAAAAATACAATCTTTATTTATATTTTTAATTTATACTTATCTAAATGTTGTGTCGATATATTCAAATGACAACACTGCACATATAATATTTGTTTAGAATAAACATGCGCTTCTTTTCGCGTTTTGAAAACTTTGCACTTTCGGATAATCACCGATTTAAACAATTGAAATTAATTCCCGCTACCACAATAAACTTATATACTAATAATATTTTTTGCGTCGAAGTGTGAATAAAAGAGAATTAAATTATGAAAGTCGATGAATACACAAAAGTCTTTGTAGACATTCATTTATTTATTACATTCATTATGGATTAACTCACGAATGTGTCTATTTTTTGTATTTGCTCTGATAAAATTTCCATCTATTGCCATATTGATAAGATTTAAGAAGACTTATAGATGTAAAAAATCAACTTTCATTTTAGTTCTCTTCAATAAATTTTGATTGTTCAATGTTTTCTCATGTATATATGTTGAAATAATTATGTCATGTTATGACATCATGTTATTATTAATTCGTCAAGTATGAAATTTGTAGAACTAAAGTTAAAGTTAAGTTTTAATTTAAAATATTTATGTCATTCATTAAAATATGCACTCATATTATCGACACACTTTTGCCATTTGAATGACAAATTGTTGAGGTCATTTGAATAGAAAATTGGGGGGGGGTGAGAATCTATAAATTCCTGTAAGACCATTTTTATGACCTTTTCTGAATTTAATATTTTCCTATTAAAAAGTGACTAAGTCTGATGAGTATGGAGGATAATGCTGAAGTTCTAACTGAAGTTCCTGTAATTTTATAACTGTCTTTTATCACAGTGCAGTATGTGGTTTTGTATTGTAGTGGAGCAAGATGAGAGTCAAACTGTTCACCAAATGCGGCAGATTTTCTTTGCGTTTCTACATCATATCTTTTAATTGGTTACAGTTGACATCTACTGTGATCGAAAAACCAGGTTTGATGAAGTCATAATGATTACACCAGCGGCAGACCTTCAAACCCTCACCATCAGCTTCTGTTTATGAATGTTGTGCTTTAAATTATGTTTTGCTAATTTATTTATGTCCACCGAGCTTGCTGAACAGTTGCTATTATTATTGGATGCACTTTTCATCACAAGTGATGATTAAATTTAAAAAAGTGATCTCATTTATAACGAGAAAGCATCTTAAAAACAAGCTTCCAAAGGCTTTTGTTTCTGCTTTTTTGAAGTCATGTTGAATCAACTTATCAAACTTTTTCAAGTTACCAATTAGATCTAAGAGCTTCAATCTTGTTTGCTTCATAACTCCAAACTTTATCGATAAATTATGATGGATCCGACTCCACAATTACCTTCAGTTTATCATTGATTACCTGCGTTTTACCTTTGGTTATTAAGAACATTTAAATAAGTCTCGTTTTAATTTTTATTACAATCACATTTAGAATCATTGTGACTCTCAGAGAGTCTTTCATCGTTTGTCATCATTCTAATTGGGTTTCTTATTTCTGTTTTTAATCATTATTATTCGAGCAATTTTTCTAAGTTATTTTTTTTAAATATTTAACCTCTAAAAATATTAATTAAAAAAATAATAATTTTTACCATTTCTCAATAAATCCCAAAATAATAAAAATTTCATCAATTTATTAAAAATGCATTTAATTTAAATTTTACTAAAAATTATTACACTTAATTTTACTTATGAAATTAAAAATATGAACTTATAAAATGATTATTTTAATTATGTTCGAATAAAAAATACCAATTTCCATCTGGGTGGGACAATGCCAATTCAAAATTCAGCCTACTTAAATCAACATATGGCATCCATACACTTACACATTCAAACAATTTAAAATATTCCTCACATGGGTGACCCCGTGACTCATTATTGAGGTTAAAATTACCTTTCACAATTTTTCTTAACCAATTTTGACTGTTTGTTACTTAATATCATTTTATCCGAATACACAGTTATTGATTCGCATGATTTCTGATGCTGAGATTCGACGTAGAAACTCGTACTTCCTAATATTTCGAATTTTAGCCTTTTCCATTTTTATAATCTTGATTATTAAAACAAAAAATGTTATTTAAATCAAGCCTAAAAATTTCATATTTGATAAACTGATATATAATACTATATATAAAATAATAAAAAAAGTTCTAAAAGAAATCAAATTATGATATGAATTATAAATAATTTTAAAATCAAGTATCATTCTGATTTTAGATTTTCAAGAAAATACTCATTTTGATTATTTGAACAAATAAATGGTTTCATTTAGTTAATTTAAAATTCAAATAACGGACAATTTAGATGGTAAAATATCATGTTCAAGGGCGATCCAGGAGTTATAGTCGACAATTTGAGTTTATTTTTAATTTTTCGGACACATTTTTTTGAATTAAATGATCAAAATATTTAAAGATTAATTTTAATAATTTAAAAAGTTTTTTTAATTTAAAAGAATCAAAAAGAAAAATTATATAATTAACTTCATTAACGTTACTGCCGTAGAGCCAACAAGAAAAAGAAGAGTATATGACTCTAAACATTTTCAATCAGATAAATAGACTTTACAAAGTAAAGTCCAAG
This sequence comes from Girardia tigrina, assembly GCA_001938485.1. NCBI lineage: Eukaryota > Metazoa > Platyhelminthes > Tricladida > Dugesiidae > Girardia > Girardia tigrina. Next base: position 6,926 of record MQRK01148725.1, on the reverse strand, counting down.
GAGCAAATGTTTGATATCACTTCGTTGAGTAAGGCGGCGCTCAACGTCGCCATTAGCAAGATTGAATCTTTGACAACAGTAACCTTACATTCGAGGCACTTTACAAATGTGCTGGCAGAACTAAGGGGAATCATAACAATCTCCATGTTGAAATCCATTCCTGATAGGGCACTGATAATTCATTGATTCAAGTCGGGTGCAGAGAACTTCTTCAAAATAGCTCTATATCATTGGCAATAATGTGTAGAGCAGTAAAACAGGTCAACCTTACGAGAAAAAGATTAAAAAAAAGAGCAAAGGTTGTTCTTACAGAAGAACATAAGGCTTTTTTCTCGTGTGTTTTTGCGATGATATCCAGACAAATTCTATTTCTTGACAAGTCTGGATTAAATCTTTGACTTTTCCCTTGTTGGACAGGATACCTTCATCTATCAACCAAGTTAACTTTGAAGAATCATCTCACTATGCTCAAGGATTTTCATAAATGGAATAAAGCATTTTGATCATATTGATCGTGTTGGATAACAGAACTGTTGAAAAGAGAAAAATGTTAGTTATGGACAATGTTCATTTTCATTGCGGAGTGGAAATTAAAGATTTTTTATTAGCCAGAAATGTCCAGGTTACCTAGTTACAAACCCGATCTGAATCCAATGGAGAATACATTCTGGTATAATTTCTCGAGATTAGATCTAATTAGATGCAGTACCAAGACTAAAGACGAGTTGAAGAATAATATTATTAATATTATAAAAGACGTGGGTCATTCTGATGAGTATTATCACAGTTAATGTAATCAATGACAGATAGGAAGAATAAATAATACGTAATTATTTTAATTATACAAATTTTGATTGTAGTTTTGTAATGCAATCAATAATAGTTAGGTGTTCCAATACCGGACCAAATTTTAAATCCTGGATTTTGGTTATAAATTTTTACTAGTAATTTAAATTAATATTGGTATGTCGGTATCCACACCGTTTTATAACTAATAAAACAAAGTTTTCATAATGAAAAGTAAAAAATTTTGAATTTTTATTTTTGAAATGGACTGTAATCATAATTATTAATAATAATAATATTTGAAGTTGCAATTAATATAAATAAAAATTAACTGAAGTTATTTAAATTTTTTTGACGCAAAATTTATTTTTGGAATAAATTTTTAAATTTATTTTTATTTGTTTTCGTTTCTAAATTATTATAAAATTCAATATTTATTTGTAAATATTTGGTTTGCCTTTGCCCGGACCACATGGTAAACTTTTAATTAATTCTTTTAATTGCTAAGTTAATAAATTTATCTTCATCAAAATCCTAATTTAAATTATATTTTTCATTATATAAATTAAGAATGAATATTGAAATTAAATATTATTATTGTTTTTTCACATTTCTTTCAAAATTCATTTTTTTAAATAGATTTTCATAATTTTTAGAAATTTAATTGAATTACAAATTAATAAATTTTAAATTGAAGATAAGAAATACTGAAAGAATATTTTACACTTAAAATAAAATTTCCATTAGGTTAATTATTTCTCATTTCAAAAATTAAAGAATGATGTTTATGGCATATTTAGCTGCCAATATTGCAGTCACTCATACGACTTAAGTATTACGACTATTCTTGTCCAATCTGAATTAATAAATTTATGATTATTATTTATCATATATTATTAATATTTCGTGTTATGAATAACGAAAATACTATTCTAAAATTTATTTATAATCAAAAATTAAATTTTCGCCTATTATTTTTTATTATTTAAACAACCTTAAAATATGTCACATTTAATGACATTTTAATTTATCTAAATTCTAAATAGAGAGTTTTATTAAAAGTATTCTTGAACCATTATTATTTTTAATTTACTTTAGTTTATTTACAAATTATAATTAAGTTATTAATTATATCTCACATCTCGATCTACGGTTTTTCTTTTTAATTTTAAGTCTTAAATAATATTATCAAACACATAATACCTTCATCCATAAATCATAACAATTATTGTTTGGTATACGATTTTATAGAAAACTTTGAAAAAAAATAAAAAATAAAAACGTTAAACTCAGAGAATGTCAGTTAGGATCAAAATGAAGCAAAGACTGTTATATAACAGGAAATGCCTCAGTTAAAGTGTACACAACTATCTGCGATTTAATCGTTTCTGGGATTTAAAAACCTTATCCGAAGAATCTTCCAAAGGATGTAAAATGTAAATAGTTAGAAAGCAGTGGTTGGACTAGGATTTTTTCCTTTCTTTGTTGCTCAGATCTTCGTAATATTATTCAGTTTTCTCAGTTAATATTGCAAGTAATTCCGTCAGTGATAACATTCTTCCAAACAATTATTTTAATTTATTTAATTGATTTTTTAGCTATATATTTTTATATTTTCATACTAATAATTATAATTATATCTCACCACTCTAGTGAAACACATAAAATAATCACAGTAAAACAAAATAGAACTGTTGCTGGTTACAAACTGTTCCAGAGTCTTTCCACCTGAAATCACAATGGCTAGTTTCTCAATGGTCTTCTTACTCGTCAGGTCTTCAATAAGTTTTCCATCAAAGTGCCCTACAAGAGGACCACAAAGAGGCTTTCTTTCTTCAAATTATTTTTTAATTCTTCTCTGTGGAGAATGTTTTGTCGCTTAATAGAAGATTTTTAAATGTTGACATCAGTCACATCTTGTCCAAGGCTCATAGCTGCTTGTGATAGAATATAAATGGCTTTTGCAGAAGATCAATCAAATCTTTTCAATCAAGAGCAGCTGCAAGACCAGGAGGAATGACGTTTCGAACTCGATTGCGTCTTAAATAATTCTTTTCAATTGCACTTTTTAGCTAGTCACATGTGCCTTAGTCATTAAATGTGGAATCAGAAAAGGAGGACTCAAGAACTGTTAGACTAGTTGAAGCCTTTTTTTCTTCAAGTAATTTGTACTACCTCTTGTGTTGCTCCTTCTTTCTTCAGTACGAGCATTCTTGGCAGCAACAATTTTATCAAAATAGTCCATTACTTCCCAACTGTCTTATTCTCTTTCGACGGGAAAGACTGCCCTATCCTTTGTAATCCTTATCATCATTCGCATGATCAATGTCGATGAGGTCTTCAAGGTTGTTGTCAAATTCCTTCAACTTCCTCTTCTCAGTGTCGTTATTTCTATCTTTGTGCTTTTTCAGCCCTTTTGCTTCTCATAAAGCGCTTCGTCCTTTTGATGCAGTACTGGGATGCTCTAATTGGAATGTGAGTTTTATTCCAGAATATTGTCACGTCTTTTATAACTTTTGTATTTGCAATTCTGTTGATTTTCTTCTCTGTAATATGTTTATGAATAAAAAACTCAAGTACCTGACGATTGGAAGGCAAAGTACTGCCACGTAGATTCGTATCACAAGAATGAAGCAGAAACATTGAGGGTTTTACTAAGCGACCATTTAAATCAAAAGAATGCAGTATTTCTCATTTTCATATACGGTAATAGATTTTTGATGGAAATGATTTTTAAGGTGCTATATTATGAAAGCATTAGTATACTATATAATTCTGCTTAGAGTATGACAAATTGAAGTTTATTTAACTGCACTCTACATTTTCTTAAGAAGTTAATATAGTACCATTAAATACTCATTGTACAAATGTATCATGGTGTCATAACATTTGATTGTTTACTGACCTGTTCAGAAACTCTTCAGAGTTTTTGAGCGCAAATGACGTAATGAAACAAATTATTAATAATATTGTTAGGATAAGAGAATCATATATTTTTATTTAGATTCATATCTATATTTATATTCTGAAATATCAATAAGAATATTGGACGTTGTTTTAATATTCAATTGTTTTGGTATCAGAGTTAAATAAATAAATAAATTCTTGTTATGACTGATTCGACCACGCCATGTACCGTAAATAACCTGGCACCGAAAATTTTCGATAGGTGCGGTATTTTAGAAGAGTTTATCACCGACTGTTGACGGTTTTTCGAGATCTGGCAATTCAATGATTCAGTCCAAGGATTAATAGTCAAAGCTTTTATCGGGATGGACTTCTTCGTGACATACGAGGCCGTGGATCCGAAGATAGTTGATTTTGCGGAGCGACTAAGGAGAGCGTTTCAAAAACCGACTTCATTAATTCAGGATCTCCAAGAATATTGGATCGGAAAGGATCGGATACCGCACCGGCATTTTTCAACAAAGTTGAAAAGATGGTGGAGAAAATATTGGTTTACAAGTGGAACAAACAAGAGCTCATGTCTTACTTCCTGACACATTGCGTGGAGAATGGAGATACGAAGACGCAAATCATGATGCAGGAGGCAAAATCCCAAGAAGCGATTAAATCAGTAATCGAGAAAATGGAGAATATCAGAGCGGAAGTGGAAAATAATGAAGTGGCCATTATCAGCAGACAAAAAATTGCCAATGTGTTGAAAGACCACTTTCAATTCCCGGTCCGATCAAACGTCAATGCTCAAACGAGAGACAGGCAGAGATTTGCAACAATTCACAAACTTTCTCCAAATCAATCTTGCGAAACGGACAGTAATTCTCGTATTTGTTATAATTGTAGAAAAGTGGCACACATTTGATGCGACTACCCAGAAATAAACAAAATATGTTATGGATGTCGAGATGCCGGACATATTCGGAGAGATTTTCCATATACAAAATGTTCAGTTTGTAATAATCATGGACGTTTTGGGTACCAATCCTTTCAGAGGTCGACGACATTCAGCCCACGATGAAATCAAGGACCAAGTCGATACAAATCAGAGTACCAATACATACGAGAAGTGGCTAGTTTATAAGACAATAAGGAATCCAGATCGGTGGGATAGGTAACAGACAGACAACTAAAATCGGAGGCCCCATCAGTCCAGGAGATAGTTGGAGCCATAAACTAAGTAGTAAAAATATTTTCTGTCCATTTATGTGTAATAGTAGTATCTGTAATTGTATTTATAATAATTTTAATAATATGTATGATACTTATAATATTAATAATAAGTAATAATAACATTGTTACCATTTGAAACATCAAAAATACTTATCAACCATATCATCAACCATCACATTTACCTTAACAACCATAAAAATCAACATATCACCTATCAAATTTACCTCATCAACCATACCATCAACCATACCATCAACCATCAAAATTTACATATCAACCATCAACAATACTTTAACAACCATACTATCAACCATCAAATTTACCATTAAAGTATATTTTTGGAATCATTGACAGATTCACAAGATATATTAGTTTGACGTCAGTGAATAATCAAGACGAAGCAATGGTGATAAAAACCTTTCAACACAAGTAGATATATAAATTCTGAGCTTCAGCAAATATTCACGTAGACAAAGGAAAAGTTTTTGAGTTTTGGATAATACACGAAATCAATGCTGATGACAATCCGTTTTTCAAGTCCATATCATCATAGCATGAATGGGATAATAGAACGAGAGTTTCGGATCATCCGCGATGCTCTTAATGTTACATTAAAGGAAAGAGGAGGTTCAAATTGGTTTGACATCCTCCCAGAACTGAAGTTCAGTTTGAACGCTTCCAGGCAAAGTACTATTGGAGTTAGCCCAGCAGAAGTGATATTGGGGAAGCGTATCACACTATATGGTTCTCGCCACTATGAACTGGATAATAAAAAAATATAGCAGATATTAAACAAAAGAACTATATTAAAACAGACTAAGGAGTTATAACGAGAAGAGAGTTTCGGGAAGGAGATGTAATATTAGTAATGAGGGAAAATAGGTCAAAAGGATCAGAAAGATATGAAGGACCATATAAAATCATTAGGAAAATACATGATCGGTGCGTAGAAGTGAAAAATAAGACAGGGCGTTTAATAACGAGGAATATCGAATTGATAAAGCCTTTTAAAGAAGGGGGTGTTAGGATAAGAGAATCATATATTTATATTTATATCCATATCTATATTTATATACATAAAGGATGTTCATGAAATATCAATATGAATATTGGGACGATGTTTTAATATTCAATTGTTTTGGTGTCAGAGTTAAATAAATAAATAAATTCTTGTTATGACTGATTCGACTTACAAATGTAATACACATTTAAGTATTAACTTTATAAAAAGTTTTTTTATTAGTGTTACCTCTATTAGTATTAAAATACACTATTATCCAAAATAATGTAAAAATTAATAGAAGTTTAGCTAAAATATAGCATTCATAAAATATTTAGGGGATGACAGGTGCACTTTTCAGATTTTCATTTTTGAGGTCCACCTATATATATATATATACATCTTATGTTATAATTATTTTAATTATATTTCCTAATTTGTTTCTAACACTTATAAATTGTAAAATCTGTCATTCATGGTCATAATTATTATCATAAAATATAACATTTAGATTGTTATTCAACCAACAAACGGAGGAGACGAATATTATCCAGTGGCCCACACTTGCTATAATCTTCTCGATTTACCAAAATATAGTTGTAAAAAGACATTGAAACAGAAATTAATGGTAGCAATTAATCATACGGAAGGATTTACTTTGGTATAACATCTGATGTAAATCAAATGATTTTCGCACATAACATTTGTGTTAATTCAATCAGATTATCTTTTAAAAAATAAAAAAACCTTTAAATTGTTTTCCTATGAAACTATTACAGTTTTTTATATTTTGCTATACATTTATATTTTTCCATAACATCTGTATTCAAAAAAATATTCTGACGAGGGTACTTGGCAATTATGCAAGGATAAATGTGACCAGACCAAAGGACGTTTTTCGTTTTGAGAAGACTAAGTATAAATAATATTATTAATAAAAAAATTTTTATAAAAACAACCACGTTTTTCAAGCATTACCAATGCACTAAAAAGAGGAAAATAATTTTTT
>MQRK01148656.1:0-13945 GCA_001938485.1 Girardia tigrina | reverse complement strand
GGGGGGGCCGTAACTAGTTACCGTGGTTGCCATGGTTACGTAACCAGTTCTAAAGACAAGAAAGAACATCTACAAAGAATAATGAATGTGTTTCAAAAAATCAAAGAATCAGGTTTGAAAATAAATCTAGAGAAAAGTCAATTTCTAGTAGAAAAGACTAAGTTTTTGGACTACGTAGTAATTAAAGATGGTATAGAAACAGAAGTTTGAGTGATAAAAAAATCATCAAGGACGATGAGAGCTACTTCAAGTTGAAATGTGATTATCTACCAGGAAATGATCACTACTTTACTTCGAGTCCTCAATCTGCTCCTGAACACGTCAAATATAAAACAGAAAGAAAGTTCCCTGTTAAGCTGATGATTTGACTTTGTGTCTCCGCAGACTACATCAGTGATCCTATATTTTTGCAGCGGTCAAACAGTATACATGCCGATTTCTATCAAGAGCAGTGCATCAGACATGGTCTGATGAAGTTTATCAAGAAATATCATCGAGATGACGAAATTCTCTTCTGGCTTGACCTGGCTTCTGCACATTATGCCAACAGCACTCTCAAACTTCTCCCTCATCTCAACATCCACTTTGTTGACAAGGAGTGTAATCCTCCCAATGTCCCACACTGCCGCCCCATTGAGAACTTTTGAGGCGCTCTAAAGGCAAAAGTGTATGAGGGAGGCTGGGAGGCTCAAACTGTTTACTTCAACTGTTTGATTAAACTGTTTGTTTAAACTGTTTGCCACAACTACAGCAACGGATGAAGAAAATGTTGAAAACAATGGATCAGTCCACGTTGCGAAAGGACTTCAAAGGCATTAAGAAACGCCTTCGTGCTGTGTATAGAGACGTACCACTTTCAATTATTCTGTAAACATTTTTGGTTCCTTACATCTTGCCCTTCAATAAAATATAAACAGCTCCTGGAAATTTTATTTCGTCTTTTCACAATGGTGGTTTAAAATTTGTCCAGATTTTGCCTGCGCACCCGTTAGCTTTGTATCCGAATCCACTATTGATGTTTCTAATGCTGAGGTTCAACGTTGGTACTGGTACTTCATAAGATTTTGAATTTCTTCATTTTCCATTTTTTAAAATACTGATTTTAAAAACAAGTTATCAATATTTTTGTTTAAATTGATGTGTTGAATAGCCAAAATATGTAGCAAAAAACTGAGCAACACAACATTAAGTCATCGTCAAATTATAACCATTTGAATTTATTGTAATCATGCCTAAAACTTTCATACTTGAAAACCAAATGAAAAAACGTAAAAACTGGATATGATCACTTTATTTTAATCAATATTTAAACTAAAATTAAAATAATTGTTTTTGTACAATAAAGTTATTTGAAATATGTCGTTTTTAGCACAAGTACTTGATATACTTTTTAAGGATAATTATTTCGAAAATTATTTATCAAAATATTAATTAAAGGTTTTATTTATTAATATAACATAAACGTACCACTTATTAAATAAAGCTTGTGCCTTTTTAAATGCTCTGAATTTCCACAAGGCCCATGGATAAAATATATGTTCATTTTTATATTTTCCTTTGATAAATCATTGTACTGTCCCTAAAAGATTTAGGATATAAAACTAATTTAATACTTGAATATACTGCTGAGAATGTATAAATTTTATTATTATTTTGTAGAGTGCTTTTGTTTTCTTTATTATTTGTATTAAATAAAGAATATTTTATTTGATTGTAGTTTTGTACATTTAACAATCAAAAGAAAGTTTTTTGGAGATAGATGTATTATATATTTGAACCTTTCTTATACGGATTACTCTATATTCCATATAAATAAATTCGGTTAATCGTCGCTATTAATAATTATTTCTTAAAAAAGATTTAATTATTATTAAATATCTCTTATATCACTTTATATCAACAAAAAGAAAGAGAGTGGTGTTACCACTAAATGATAGAAAGAATTTTTAAATTGTCCAGAAAAAGATAATAAGCAAAAAATATTGCGATAAATTACAGTTTTCGAACATCCCCCATATGCCAAACTTACAAGTCTTTGGAAATGAGAAATGTAGATATTCAGTTCGAGATTAAAATCAGAATTCATGATACAATTTTTTTATTGTAACTTAGATTTAAATTTTGACACTATATATTAATTAGATTTAAATTAGAGTTTAAATATTTTAGATTTTAAAAAATTAATTATTCAAAAATTTCAAATTGGCCAGAAATCCTAACAGTAGAGATGACCCAGGGCTATAAAATAAGCAAAGACATGGTTACTAATTTTTAATTTTTTAAATTACTAAATAAATAGTTTTCCAAGAAAGGCAGTAATAGATTCTTTCGAAGAAATAAGACTGCTGTTTCTTCCATATAACTCCTTATTTAAGGAATTTAATTTAATTTACTCGGTATTGTACACATTTAAGACATTTACTGTACACATTAAAGACATTCAAAAATTAACAATTGAATTTCAAAAATTAACAATTGTATTTGAAAAAATTTTTGTGACCCCTTAAAGAAGTTTCTGTGGCCCCCAATTTTTCTTTTTTTTCCATGGCCCTCTTAAAATACGTTGTGGCCCACTGGGGGGGCTCATGGCCCCCGTTGAGAAACCCTGGCCTACAACACTAAAAATAGAGTTGTAAATTAATAATTGTGGAAGAGTGAATAGAATACAATCAGTTTGATTCTAGGTTTCAAGTGCTAAGTGAGGATGAAATTTTTTAACTTATTGGTAATTATAATAAGTGTTATGATGTGGAGTCACTAATATCTTATAAATATTGTTAAGAGAACATTTATTACATTAATATTTTTGATCATCTCTATAATGATCAAAAACACTGCTTTTACTTAAATCCATCACTCAATGTTTAATACTCCTCATTCCAATCTGAACTAACTTGAAGAAAATTATTTTCTTCAAAATATTTTATTGGTTAAAATAAAATTTTTTTATAATCATTTTTAAACATTAATTTGATTTTAATTATTTAAAAATTTACAAAAATAAAATTATTTAAAATTTACAATAATAAAACTTAAAACTTTGAATATTAAATCTAAATTTGAATAAATTAGTTTCAGATTATAAGAATTAAAAAATTAATCATCCATCTGATTAGGAGAGACATAATCACAAATCAACACACAACATTTAAACAGGCAAACACTACACAAAAACATCAACACGCTAAATATTCCTCACAAACATGAAGCAGAAAGTATACGAGGGGAGACGTAGAGTAATGTCGAAAAATTTATCGAATTAAAGATGTCTATGTGTTGGTTTGAAGGCCAAGAAAAGTCGGAACATGTGTCATTTCTTTGTTTAAAACGAATTCAAGATTAAGCTGTCCATTACAGATATTCTTCGTTAAATCAAAAGTCATTAAGACAAATTATTCCAAATATTTTATTATTATACGATTAATGATAACACTTGTATCCATAAATGAGGGCACGATAATTAAGTCTCGGAACTTAAAATATTAAAAAATTAAAGTAAATTTTAGAAAAAAATGAAAAATTAAATTTTAAAGTATTATTTAAAATTAAATTAAATTATTTTAATTATTTAAATTATTTAAACTTAAAGTTTCTATTTTGATTTTAATCTTAAATAATATGTAATTATTTGAATTTCGATCAGCGAAATGAAAATTAACTAATTCCTCATACCCAAAATTTTTTTCTTCTATTATTTTATTATATTATTATTTTATTATATTTCCGAGACTTTATTTTCAAGATTTAATTTTCAAGATTTAATTTTTGAGACTTAATTGTCTTCCTCCGTCCTTAAATCACTTAAAAATTTTTTTAATATCAACGGGTAATTGAATCGAATTGTAATTGATTGGTCAAATTTTCGTCGTGTAACCTACAATTGTAATAATATAGCTACCGTCTCACCTCAAAAAAACGCCTAGCTGTTGTGTTCGAATATTACGCATAGTGGGCGCACAATTTGAATAAAGCGTTCAGGGTGCAATGTTCGAGAGAAACTCAAATATTTATCAAAAAAAATTTGTTGAGAAAATCATAAAAAAATTTTTTTTACAATTAATTTTAATAAAAACATATTTAATCAATTTAAAATTTGGTTCAAAATGTTAGAAAAAATTTTCAGTGTGGTGGAAAACCCTATATTTAAATATATTTATTCATTACTTTTAAAAAGCTCAAGGTATCACTCGATTAAAATGCTTGGGTGTTCTAATTGATTAGGGGTTTTATTCGAGGAAAATTTTTCATTTTACAAATAATGATTATTTTGTTCATCTCGAATAAAACACCTATGTGTTTTTTTCGAGGTAAGACAGTAGTTGAAAACTTCAATTGGGTCGCAGTTTTTCAAATTAGACGTTAAGTCGTTAGTCTTACACTTGATAAACATTACTTATATAATTAACCAATCTGTGACACATATTTTTACAAGTCGTTCACTTTTTAAATAACACAAAATTTTAAAATTAGAAGTCGATGAAATATTTATTGAAGTAATACACATAGTAATTGAAAATATAATTTAATGTTCTCTTATCAATTCTTAGTGGTTTGTGGGCCAAACCAGTTATCACGTCGGGATTATTTGGTTCACAGGTTTATAAAAATATCATACCAAGTGCTGGGCATGATTTACGTAATTCATAATTAACATTAATTATAAATTAATATTTGTAAAGGAAATGCAATTAGCTTTCTTTTATTTGCCAATGAAATGATGAATGTGTCTTCATGACATTTAAAATTTATTTGCCTTTATATAAAAATGAAAAAAGTTACATGTAACAGCTGATCATATTTGTACATTTGAATATACACGTAGATATTGAGATCACTAAATGTAAAATTTAACATGTTTTGATTAAATAATTAAATCAAAATATTAACACAAAGAAGTGACTGTTTCTTATTCATTTTTCGCAACATTTGATGTATTTTATTAAAATGGTTGTCAATAAAACGAAATTCCAAAACTTTCCTCATCAATTTTCTTAAGACACCGCACATTAATTTGTGTCTTACTTTCCCAGAAATGAAATAGTAATTACGTGGTTCCATAACGATGAATAAGGTTTTAATTTAAAATTATTATAATAATTATTAAGTTCACTTAAAAACATGGATGTAACCAGGAGGGGCTTAAAGATTCTGGCTCTTTTTCAATATGGATTATAAAAAGGGGCGGATTTAACGGGTGTCAAACCTGGCGGTCGCCAGGGGCCCCGAGATTGTTTAAGAATAAAAATTTTTTTAAAAGATAAAAAAAATAAACCTATTATAAACCTTTCGTTTTATTTGGAAAATGTATGTCTAATTTCTTAGAATTTAGTAAGGATGATTAGTAAATGAGAAATATTTTTTGTTGTTTTGAATCTTGGGTTAAAGATAATCGAGATAAAATATTTATGAATTAATATTTAAGCAATTTTTATAGCATGCCACGAACCAATGGACCTGGTTTATTGTTGATTTACACCAATTATAAATAGCCAGTAAAATGAGTTTTTTGTTAAAACAATTTGTTTTTTACAGCATTGTATGAAATAAAAGAAAATGACAATGAAATTAATTTTATATTGTATGTTGTAGATGTGAGGAATATTTGGTGTGTGGATATTTTTGTGTAGTTTTTGCATGTTTAAATGTTGTATGTTGATTTGGGATTGTGCCTCTCCTAACCAGATAGATTATCAATATTTAATTTCTTATAATCTGAAACTAATTTATTTAAATTTAGATTTAATATTCAATTTTTTAATTTTTATTATTGTAAATTTTAAATAATTTTATTTTTGTAAATTTTTAAATAATTAAAATAAAATTAATGTTTAAAAATGACTATAAAAATATTTTATTTCAACCAATAAAATTTAAATTAAATATTTTTAAATAAAGTGGTCTTCTCAAGTATAGTTCAGATTATGATGGGAGATATTGAAAATTGATTGATGGATCTAAGTGTAGGCAATACTATTGATCATCATAAAAATGATAAGAAATGTGAATGTAATAAATGTTCTGTCAAATGTGTGAGTTCTCTTAACAGCAGTAATACTACATTAGATTAATTAGTCCTAAATTATTCCTTAAGGTATACATTAGTATCTTAAGCTAAAGAGGTAACCTTTTAAATAATAATTTACTCAATACATAATCTATTTTATATTGATCTCTTTGGGTTTTCATAAAAGTATATAAAGGTAAAAGAAAAAGGAATAGTTATGAGGCTTAATAAACCATCTTTTATTCAATTTACTAAATCTGTTACCAATACGCCATTGTCCATCTACCAACGATACATCAAGTCTGGTTCACTCATACGAGGTTACGACACATGTAAAATATTTTTTTTTCAAGCATGTAGTTTTTTAGTTTTTTTATGGGGCCCCCATTCACTCTGACCGTCCATGCTAAATCCGCCGCTGAGCACGAGAATAGATCAATTTCAAATATAAATTTATAGTCACAGACATCATCAAATTGAATTTCAAAACTTTCAGGGAAATGATCGATAAAAGCAATATTTGGTTAATTGAGATTGCCAAAAAATCGAATTTTTTGGCGAAAATGAATTTATATGTGATTCCATCGGATGTGAATAATTTACTGTGGCTATTTAGAGTGAAAATTAAGTTTCATAAAATTTATATTGCTGCGTGAATGACAGTGCTATGCTGATTTTTTAAATGGAATAAATTTTTAGTTATTCTTGATGAGATAAAAAAATGCCAAAGCAATATCTTGTAATTCCCTGGCTCAACAGAGCGGCACCGGGAAGCCTGGTTCCATGTAGTGGTCATTGGCTGCTGTTCTCTACGGGAGTGGGATGAGACGGAGGAATCAAAGTTTGAAATGTCTTTTCTTTTGTACAGTTCTCCAAAGAAGGGACTGATTATTGCGGTAGCTGAAATGGTCACGTTGCGACCAAAATACTTTAAAAAATTTTGTTGAATAATTTAAACAATTACAATTATCTAAATCAATTAAACAAAAGTTTTTTGATTAAAACAAGTTATGTATGTAATATTCACCTTGAAAGTATACAGAATTTTGATCTTCTCTTGGCGAGCAAAAAAATTATTTTGATTTGATTTATAAACAGAAAATGTTTCCACTTTTTGAACTGAATTAACACGTTTCCCGATAATAACTAGAAGAAAAATTTAATAATCAGGAATGATTTCTAATTGAATGTATGTATATTAATTTGTGGGATTCTTCCTTAAATTGTGACTAATATAAACAAAATAAATGTAAGACTTGCAGCACTACCAGTTATAGAATGGTTTTATTACATAAGTAAATTTTAAAACCAGCTTCATTCATTTCTCGTAAAAAAGATATAAACAAATTATACGTATATAAAAGTTATGAATACAGTAATTTTAAATTTGTTTCAAACGACTTTTTGATCATAAAATAGAATGTAAAAATATACATCAAATATATTTCTATCCCACGTATTAATCGTAATTTTTTTATAAAACATTATTTTATATATTTTAAATGTTAATTAAAAAATAATTTTCTTAAATAATATATTTTATAAAATATAAAAAAATATTAAATCGTCAACGAAAAATAATCCATTACATTATTCTTTAATAAAAATTTATTTAAAAGTAAAATCACTGAACTTAGAATCTATGTATAAATTTTAGTTATCAGAATTTCATTAAATTCTTATTCAAAAGTCAACATTTTAAAATTAGAAATGAAGGGAATTAATTTATTTAGATAAGTTAAATATAACCGAAATCAAAATTTGATTTTAGCGAAAATGAAAAATATTTGCAGTGAATTATTTTATTTATATATAGAATAAATATTTGTTAAGGCATTTTTTATAAAAAAATCAACCTTGAATATGTTTCAATCACAATCTTTGATCATCTTCAGTAACTTTATTTGTGTTGGAATTTATTTGTTTTATTATTATTAATTATTATTATAAAGGAAACAGTAGATAAAATACGTTTGAAAGATTTTTCGAAAATTCAGAGTTTGGCTTCTCCTGATGGATCTAAGAAAGAAATCGAAGGATCATTAGATATAAATCATATGCCTAAATATTGTTTAATTGTACATTATTCTGAAGGATTTAAAAACTTTAAAAATGCATTGTTAAAAGCAACTAACAATTAATTAAATTTAAAAATTATATCACGATCTCATAAAATTCAAAATATGTTCAGTAATAAATCTATTACACCTTTAACACTTTGTTCTGATATTGTTTATGAATATGACGGACAAGCTGCAAGCCGGCACCGGTGGACGTTACTTCACTTTGAAGAATGTTGCTTAATCGATCAGTGATTTCGAAAAAGAGTTGCCAGCCTCAAACCGAGAATAAACTCAAATACTGTGAGTCTTCGTAAAAATCCACTAGCTTTTGAGTTCACAGAAGAATTCGTGGATTTGTTGTCAAATAGCTGAAGTGCTTCCTTGATCACAAGCAGCATCTCATCAACATGTACTATTGCGCGGTATATCACTGTAAACCTTCTAGAACAGAGTGGACGCAGTTGGGTTTGGGGAGACCCCATAGCCTCTGACACAAAAAGAACCAAAGTACATAGTTTTGGTGATCATCGCATAAAAGTTATGGGTTCGTGAATGAGTAACCCTAACCCCTTTGCCCCCCCCAAGATTGACACCACTGGTGTTATTAGCAATTTTAAATTGTCAAAAATCGAAATTTACTTTCTTACCCGATTTTATAAACGAATCCAAAATCAAAAAGGGTTCTCATTAATGAAATTCATTTTCTAATCCACAATTTACAAATTTCAAATTTTGCGCTTCCTTCACAATTTAATTTGAAAGATTAAAAACACACACATTTATTATATAATATACATTATTTAAAAATACAATTAATATGTACACTGGGAGAGCTATCATATCAATCAACACATTCGAGCATCATACCAAAGTTACTCGAATTAAATCAAGGAGCAATTATAATTTACAAATCATCCTTACAGCAATGATTTACAACACAACATCTAATTATGTGAATCAAAATCATTCTGAATAATAAAAAAATCTTCGTTTGAAATTTATGAAGTTTATCTGTTCAATATTTGCAATGATCAAGAACCTTACTCGATCTACTCGACTGTAAGTGTTCACTAACCCATGTTTTTGATTTGTCTCTCCAATGTACGAGTTTTACATCTATGATAATTAAATTTGTACACAAGAATAGCTTTCACTATATTGGCTTTCACTGTAAGGTAATTTTTTACTGTGGATGTAATAAAATTTTTCAACTCTTCATATGGCTGAGAAGAATTGGGGCATTTAACAGCGCTGGATCCGAGTTTCTGGAGGAGTTCAGAAGGGAGATTGCTGTGTAGATACTTGGTTATTGTCGAAGAATTGTGTTTGTTGTTGAAAGAGAATTCGAAGATTGTGAACCAAGAAAGGGGCGTCCCGTCATCATCAACATAGAATGCCCGAGGTTGAGGAAGGATTGAGTTGACTGAATCTTCGGCGAATTCTGACAACATTGTATAGAACGCCAATTACAGAACAAAATTTATTACATAAAATATTGATCGGGGTTTGATAACCAATTAAACTTGGAAATCCTCCTCTTTTATATTAAGGCAATATTATTTAATATTATATAATATGCCCCAAGGCCAGTTGATGCAATTAAAATTAACCCTGCAATTGCATATTTCGGTGATGTCATGACATGAAATCACTGGAATTTGGACTCTGGTGATGTCATGATATGTGACATCATTGAATTTCAATATTATTGAATGCGGTGAGGAATGATATCACCACAGACACTATCTTAACATTAGCAATATTTTTATGAATGTTATTCTGAAATCTGAATAAGAAATTTTTACAATTTTAACTAGTTTTCTTTAACTAATAATTTTATCAGTAACAAGTTTCATGTTTCTGAGGAAGAGACTAACACTAATAAACTTTTATTAAAATTCCCATACTCTGAAGGAGAATAGGATTTTAAAAGAGTTTTTGAAAAATGGTCTCAAGCAGGCGTTTAAACTAAATTGGTTTTCCTCACTAACAAAGTATCTAATTACTTTTCCAATAAATCAAAAACACAATTAGGTAAGAAAGAAAATTTAGTCTACCAGTTTAAATGTCACAAGTGTGAGTGCTTGTACATTGGAGAGACAAATCGTTACCTCCGTACTAGAATTACTGAGCATACTCAATAAAATAGAAAAAGTTCTATTTTAGATCACATTAAGAGCTCTCGTGGAACTCACAGGAGAGTAAATGAGATTGATTTTCGGGTTTTGATTAGTAATTTTGACTGTAACTATGAAAGGATAATTACTGAAGCCCTGTTAATTAAGTTTCATAAAGCTTGTTTAAATGTGCAAAGTGATTCGTCCAATCATATTAGAGTATTCTGATGTAAGACATGGTGACACAATGATCTTACGGCTATAAATACAACAGCGACTTACTTTCTTACAGAACTGACCATGCTACAAAAGTGGCAAACATGTTTTCGAATGAAAATTTTAAATTAAAATGGCTTTATAGCTTTTTATTATTTAAAATACCATTAAACAAATTGAATTTATTCAAAGAATTGTTAAAGTAATATTATTTTATATAAAATTATTTAAAAATTAATTTTAAGAACAAAAAAAATTAAATTCTAGTATTGATAATAATAACAATTTCGAATTTTTTATACATTGTTAATTCATGTTAGTTTCTTTTCTAAAACCACTAGAAGAAAATCTATGTGTCAATAATTATTATTTTAATTTAATATAATTTGATCAGACATCCGCTGTGTGACAAATGTATCTCACAACAATAATATTCCCACAAAATTTGTTGGACTTTCTAGAAATTTATTTTTCCTGATTGTCGTTCCATGATTTTTTATGTTTCTTTAAATACCGCACAAATTGCATCGTAAACCAGTTTGTATTATGTCACAAATGGTGCTACCATCAACATCACATTCCATGTTTTGACTTTCCCTATAAGTTAAATATCATCGGTAAATATATTTTATAAAAAAATTATTACTGAAAAATTTAAATTTCTGGTTTATATTTGCAGAACAATGGTTGAGAATTCTGAAGAAGCCTTAGTATAACTTTTAAAGTTTGTTTCTTGTTCTTATTGCTGATTCTGAAGGATTTTGACTGGATTTTTATATTTTTGTTTAGATAAAAAGTATTTACAGGGTTGACTACTTTATAGACTGATAGATGCTTTTATATATTTTGAAATTTTCAACCCTATTTAGAACGTTTTCAAAGAAGAATATTGAATAGGAATATACATTCATGTTATTAATACACAAACCTTTTGTTACTAAAGTCGGAAATATGAAGTGAGTAATACTTCGTTGGACAAGTTATTTTATTCTGATTCCAATTATAATAACACTGGAAATCTACCATTAATAGTGAAAAAGTTAAATGTGAATGCCATGGAAAAATTGATGGAAATAAGAGTTTTATTACATTAATGATTTCTAATAATTTTTATTAAATTATCGATTTCTTAATTAACTTCTGGTACTTATTTATTTTTTCCTTTATAACCATTGTAATAGGTTCCCTGTGCGAGAGTGAGTTTTGTGACAAAGTAATTTTTAAAGAATTTTATTTATTATTATTAACTTTATACGAATGAAAACTATGTTGTATAACTAAAAGATGAAATAACTATTAAAAGAATTAACTATAAATTAACTATAAAAGATGAAATGAAAATTATATAAAATAATTTTTTAAAGCAAGATAAGTAATAAATGAAACAATGAAAGGTTCGATAGAATTCCTTATTAAACATTAATTAACACAAAGTTTTTGCAGCGCTTTTATTAAAAACAAAAAACTCAATATTTTAAAATAACGATAAAATATTAAAACTAAAATTTTACAATATTTTTAAAGTTTATTTTCTTAAATTATCTAAAAGAAAATTTTAAATTTAATCATATAAATACTAAGAAACATTTTCAACAGGAATTTTTATGCTCTAAAACTCGAAGTAGTCCACCACCCTGAAATAGTTCCCAGCTTAAATTAAACGAATCTTCTGTGTCTGGTAGAAAATTTCCCCCGACACTAATTGTTAATGAAAACAATGAATCCATTCGTACTTTCAATGATGTCATTCATTTAATTTTTATAAATATGCCGAATAATTCCCCACTTCCCATAGTTTTTTAAAAAAACTTTGCTAAAAATAATTAGGAGTTTTAGAGTATATTGTTTTTAGTTTTATTTCAGATTAATATTATTTTTTGTGATCGAAAAAATGGTTAAACAATATTATTAAATATAAACAATTTCCATTCATTTTATAATTTTGAAAGACATAATAAAAAGTGTTAACGGAATATATTTGATGGAGTATCAGTTTAAATGGGAAGAGAAACGTAAAACCTTAGTTATTGCAGTTAAGTCAATTAATTAACATTAAAAATTAAAATAAAATATAAATGAACTATTAGCATTCGATATTTTTTTTGTGTTTAATATTATGAAGCTAAAAATAACAATAAAATATAATATTTTATTAACCCATTTAAAATAAATAATTTGGTCACTTTTTCGTTACAAAGCGTTAAAGGGGTGGGAAGAGTTACCTATTGAGTTACATACCACATTTTCTGAATAATTATATTAAACTAATACATTATCATATCAATGCTGAGTGTTTTGATCCGGATATTTCTAAAAGTCGGATATTTTTTAAAGTCAGAAAGTGAGGGGTGGTATGCAAACAAATCCGTACTAGTCAGTAGATGTTATGAATCGTACAATGTCCAGATGCAAATGCCTGAAAAAATCAAAGTGGTAAAATACCGAGCACTTATTCCTTTTCCCCCTAACAAAAAGTTTCCCTACACTATTATACTGCTTTGTTCACCATTAAAATCCTAACTATACATTGGTCATTAGATACTCCCATTAGAGTGATTAACACTCAGACTAGTATAAAAGAGCTGAAATGTTTATTGCATTTCGTTAACCATTATGAATCTCTTGAGTTCACATGTGTTGTAAAGAGCAAGATATCTGCTGTTAATTATTTACAAGAAAAAAGTATTCTCCATAAGCAACAAACTTGTTTATCAAATTCATTTATCACTTTCTGATCGTGAAGACAGATGTATGAATGATCTGATTAATAATAAATATTTTAGAGAATAATTAATTAGATGAGGGAAGATGAATAAGTACCAAATACCGTTTTACTATAGGGGGTGTAACTTCTACGTTTAGTAATTTGAAAGGGGTTTAAATTTCACGTTACATATTAACTGAAATTAATTTAATTTAAATAATTTTAAAAAAATTTATTTAAAATGTAATCATTAATTTTTTTAATTAAAAAATATAATACAAATAAAAATAATTAAAATCAATAATATTTTACCAAAATCATGAGCACAAAATTTTTGTTGAATTGATTCAATTTCACAATTACAAAATGTGTCTATATCCGTTAACGGATTTAAAAGAAATGAGGTAGATACGAATAAAGATAGAAAAGTAAATATATCCAAAATAAGTTTCTGGGGATCCATTAGGAAGATGAATGATTTTGTAAATTAGACGTTGAAATTAATTGTGGCCAAATTAGTATTTTCAATATCAGAAAATCCTATTTTCAATCAATTACCAATCAAAAAGGCTCAACAACCGTTTCTGGACATTATCTGTCCAATTAGAATTGTCCATAATTACCCCCATCGATGGATGAAACTAATTTGGCAACGTCGTTTTTATGTCAACAAATTTTATCGTTTTATGGGAAACGAAATTAATATTCAATAAAACACCAGTGTATTAATTATCTTAATTATTAATATCTCTTCTAGTTTTCATAACTTATTCTGTATTTTATTATTTTTAAAATCTGTATCCTTCCTATGGTGAACTATGCTTCCTTGTCAGGAATAAAC
>MQRK01148640.1:0-10051 GCA_001938485.1 Girardia tigrina | reverse complement strand
ATCAGAATTTGGCGACGCTCAGGATTCTAAAAATGTATACTTTACCTATAAAAAAGTAGGTGGATAAAAAGATCCAATAGAAAAGTACCTTGGAGTTTATTTTGCGTCACCCTGTAATTATATAATACAACAAATAGAGTTTAAAATATAAAAATAGTATACATTAAATAAATTCGATATATTTTAATAAAGAAATTGTAACACGCGAAAAGTTTATTTTCAAAACACTGTTTAATTGATAATATTTAAACAAAATATTTATCAAAAAAAGCATATATTAAATAATTAAAATATCTAATATCCAACACTCCCACCAGATTCGTCCACAGAAGAATCTGAATCCACAATGTAATCATTTAGATAAGACGGTCTTCGTCTTCCTCTACTGGCCTACTATTCAATGATTGTTCCTCTTGTTTTGATTGTCTGATAGTGATGCAGTTTCCTCCATATTCATATAGTATGACTTGGAATTTTCAACCAAGTCAGGCTGCCTAGGTCGAATGTCTGCGATATGCCTTGGACCGCAAAACCCATTGCAATTTACTAGATATTTCCTTTGATCTATTCTTTTCACGACAACACCCTTGATCCATTGCTGTGTACATGGTGTACTGATTTCCGGTTTTACCCACTAATTGATTCTCAACATAATCTAGATTTCCACAAAACGATTCCTTTTCACTTCTTCCAATTATATCTAACCCTATGGGCAAATAGCTTTACAGCGCTGAGCTTGGTGTTTCTTTTCCTTAAGATGGCGTGTTATTATACCATATTAGGCTTCCAATATGCTGATATTTGATCTGGACGCATTTTTTATTGTTCTATGATTCCTTTCTATTATTCCGTTGCAGTTAGGTCGATTGATGGCACGATAAATGACTCGAACGTTCCACTTTTCCATTACCTTGTTGAATTCTACCGAATGAAATGTGGTATAATTATCGATAATTAGTTCCTTGGGAGACCCGCGTTCACAGAACAAGCATAATATATGTTTGGTGCCGTACAACTGGGATTATGGTGGAATCTCGAACTATATGATCCGACTAGAAAATTTTTTACCCAATAATTCTGTGTCGATTACTAATATGGCCAACTTTCTCTTCGGAGTGCCGTTTCCGCAAACTAAACTTCCAAAAAGTTGATTTTTAAAACGAGAAAATTATAGAAGAGTGGGATACCCCAAATCCAGAAAATCAATATTTTTGAAAAGTCCTCATGACAAACATAACCAAATAAAATATAATTAATAAGGAATCCAAAGAAGTATTTACTATTAAAGGATACCAAATATATAAAGGATACCAAACATAACCAAATAAAATATAATTAATAAGGAATCCAAAGAAGTATTTATTATTAAAGGATACCGAAATTCAAAAAGTTACGACAAATATAAAAAACATACAAATTTGAATTAAATTGTTTTCTAGGTAATTTTTAAATAGAGATAATCGCAAATTTGTTTTTGTGAAAAAATGATTAAATAATCATCCATATAATAATTGTTTCACGGATTTATGTATTGTCCTCGGATTTACTAATGAGGATAAAATTTTAGTTCCATCGGACAATGAAAAATAGGTGAAATTAGATATTAAGATGCAATAATTCACATTAATAATCAGATTAACATTAATATTAAGCCTCATTATCATAATTGTTTTGGTATTTGTCATTTTACGGAAATTAAATTTTTCAGGGTATTTTAATAAAAGTAAAAAACAGTTACGTTCACTTAAAACTTTTTGAAGATAGTTTAATGTAAAAGTATAATGATAGATATAACATCAAATGTTACTTAATTTATCGCTATCATAAAGTTAACTTTTGATTAATTCCTAACAGAGTGAACTGATTATTAGAAATCAGAGTATTTGGAAAATAAACGAATCCTTATCCATTTGTGATATACATATATATAGGAAGTGAGTACATATATAAGATAAACATTGTAAAAACAAATACTGCATCATCGAGAACACAACCGGTTTTTGTAAACTTTGAAGAAATCTAATCGGTATTAATAATCATAGTGACACTAGATATAAGTCTGACGATTAGAAATTATCAGAAGTGACTCACTTGTTTTCTTTTTTGTTCCATGTTGTTATTGCCAAGTACACTTAAAGTATTTATGATATAAATTGCAATATTAATAGAAGCGTTTGTTCAGTTTGTGATCAGATTATGTTAGAATTAGAAATTATGGTAACAACTGATAACCTTCAGATTCACAGAATATCTATTGTGATGTCATGTTTTTATTGGTTTTAATGATGCATAATTTACGTTACGTAGTGAACAATATTGTTTTGTAATTTGGTATCTTTCATTAATGTCTTCAAAGAAAGTAATTTGTGATTGTGATTTATCAGTTAGTATTTGTAAAAAATGTACGTTAAAGTTATGAAAAATGATTTTGAAACGTTTTCCAAACTTTTTGTTTAAACTTATATGAGGACATTCGAGGTTAAAATTATAATGTCTAGAAATAAATAAAAGACAAATTGGATTTGTTTTAAAACAGATGATTGAAATAAAGTATTACGTTGTCAGGAGATCATTATTATTTTTAAATGTCATTTTATTCTACATATATTTTAAATGAACATTTATAAAAGTGAATTTATTTCATTCGTCAACATCATTAATAGAATGATAATTAATTTCAATACATTTCGGTCGTTTATGACCACTTTCAACCAAAATTAGCAATAATTTTACTGTATTATAAAACATTTTAATAATAATTAATAGATAATTTTCCTTATAATTATTTGTTCAAAATCATATAGTTATTTTCTAAATTTAAGTCTATTTCTGTTGATTTATTTTCAAATGGTGTATAAATTTGAAGATTTTATAAAACAAATAAGAAATACCAAACCTTCAATATGTTTTTTAGATTTTTATTTTTTAATTGCAGCTTTTTTTCGGTAAATAACACAGCTTTTTGTTTTTTTCTTTCGTTATTATTATAATTTTAAACGTTATTTATTGTTATTTTGTTTAATTGGTATCTGTATAACTTTACTAATGAATCATAATAAAAATAAATAACGATTGACATTACCCTTATAAATAAAATAAGAATACGAAAAAAAGATGAGGGTTGTCTACCAATATACAGACTAAATCTTAATATTGATGAAAATTAGAAAAATTAGCGCATCAAAAGTATTAAGACCTAGGAACTCTTTAAATCATTATAGAATTAATAAAAAAGGAATATATATATGTACTTTGTTTGCGTTGTGAAGACTGATAACGAAATGGTTAACATCAAAAATCTGTTGGTAGTTAAAATTATTATCCCATCCAGTCATTAAATTTATAAATTTTTATTCAGACATATCATACAATTTTCCTGAAAATTATTTCTTTTTATTATTTATGTTTTATATTTTAATAATGAAAAAATGGATAAGGATTCGTTTATTTTCCAAATACTCTGATTTCTAATAATCAGTTCACTCTGTTAGGAATTAATCAAAAGTTAACTTTATGAGAGCGATAAATTAAGGAACATTTAACGTTATATCTATCATTATAGTATCTTCAAAAAGTTTTAAGTGAACGTAACTGTTTTTTACTTTTATTAAAATACCCTGAAAAATTTAATTTCCGTAAAATGACAGATACCAAAACAATTATGATAGTGATGCTTAATATTATTGTTAATCTGTTTATTATTAATGTGAATTTTTACATCTTTATATATAATGTTTGCAGCACACATGTTTTAATTTTGAAAGTCTGTTTTATAATTTTGTTTCAAATATTTTAATATCTTCCATGCTCTTTACTCGAATACATAACTCAGTATTACATACTTGAGTAGAGTTCCATTTTAAACTTACTACGGATGTTCAAATAATTAAATTATAATATGTATTAAATCATATTTTATTGTTAAAATTTTTAAACTTTCCTGTTTATTTATTTTATATTTATGAGGCTAAGTGTGTTGAATTTCCACCATTTAATTTTCAATAACAAAAAATCTTCAAATACCTCGTTACAGCGGTTAAAAATATTTTATTATCGATGTTAAAAAATATCATTTTTGGTGTAAAAATTTATGATATATCGTTCATAATCATTGATATCTTGCAATTGATGGTTTAGTATTACAATATTATTTCATCAAATAATAGTTTATGTTTGCATTTTGAATGATATGATTTTTGAATTGAAATAGATAGTGATTATCTGAATTTGTGATATAAAATGTTTATTAACTGTTTTTTTAATGAATTTTCTACGACATCTAGAGAAATAATAATAAATAAAAAAGTAATAATTAATATTGATTTTACTGTAATTGTATCGTTTTTTAAATATTCTTAGATGTATTTATCGTAAAATTACTTAACAGTTAACGTTTGATTACTGTATTATTGTATCAAATCTAAAATTTTAAATAAAAATTCGAAAGTTATATTCACTTATCTTACAATTGAAAGTCCAGCATTCATTAAATGATTTACCAAAGTTAATTTTAGAATATAATTTTTACTTAAACATTTTATGATTTGAAAGTACTCGTTTTATCAAAGAATTAGTTTTTAAAGAACAATTTTTATGGTTAATTTGATTTATTAATTTTTAGGTGCTTGTAAATAACGTCGTAGAATCTAATAATAGTAATAATGCAAATCAAAAGAAGTTTGTTTTTTTATCAATTTTAAACGTCTAAATAACATTTCTTGGATCATGTTCAATTAGTAAAACATTTAAAGTGATTTCTTGGAATCTTGATGGTCTTGATGAACGCAACTTAGATATTCGGATTCAATCAGTTGTGACTGTTATTATTGAGTAATATTTGTTTTTCATAAAATATCTTTAAAGCCAACCAGCTCTATTGATGTATGATTTTAAGAAATAAACCAGATTTCGTCTTTCTTCAAGAAATAATCAATTACTACGAATCAGTTTTGAGAGGAACATTAGAAAATCTGTATGACTTTTATATCGACTCACAGCTCGGCACATATTACTGCGGAATATTGGTTAAAAAAAATAATCAAATTAAATTGACCAGTGATTTAAACGTAAACATGGATTTTTTTTCAATATAGTTTTCTTGACATTCTTTCTCTCTTCGCTTGTTAGGTACTTAAATTCACGGGCTCAGAAATGGGTCGCAGTCTGTTATCGTTAACAGTTAATATTTGGGGAACCGAAATAAAATTAATGACGAGTCATTTGGAAAGCCTTCAAAAGTATTCCGAAGAAAGAAAAAAACAGTTAGTAGAATCATTTAACGATATGAAAATCGGAGCACTTTTTTCCATTTTTGCGGGTGATTTAAACGTTCGAGATTTCGAGGTATGAAAAATCTAAGGATGTGCTTATTTGTCAACTTTCTCTTTCAGTTGAAACAAATCAGCTGTCCACCGAGTGGGATTTTCGATGTTTGTGAGTCATTGTCCAAGAACTTGGAAGAAATGTCGACTTGGGAACCAATTGTGAATACGAATATATCAAGACAAATGTCATTGGTTCCCGGGAAAAGATTCGACAGAATGTACTTTTATAGTTCAGCAGAAAATGGTTTAAAGCCCATCGAGTTTGATATCATTGGGAAACATTTGATCAACAATTACGACAACAGACTTCACATTTATACAAGTGACCATTGGGCAATTTGTGCTGTTTTTTCGTTATATTAAATTACTTTCAAGATTTGTTTATTGCATTTATCACGTACAAAACTGGTGATTTTCTATTAAATAAAATATCAATGCGTTATTGCGTTTTCTTGTTATTTCATTTCTATTATTCGAGTTCATTAACCAATTTTTATTTTCATATTACTTCTCAAAAATTAAAATTTATAACATTGTACAATTTGTGCTGTTTTTTAGTTACGTTAAATTACTTTCAAGATTTATTTATTGCATTTTATCCCATACAAAACTGGTGATTTTCTATTAACCTTTAAACAACCGAAATAGGTATTAGATACCTTATATTATTTTATCGTTTTACGACATAAATAACTAAATAATTAATAGTTTGTAATAATTGAAATTTTTCACATTTTTTGGTCAAAATTAAAAAAAACACTAAATTTTCTTAACTAAAAATGTAAATTATAATTCAAATATTTCTAAAATATAATAATATTTCATTTGTAGTACAAAGTTATTAGACATAAAATTTTGATTTTACTTAGTATTTATCTAAAATTTATTTCTTGTAAAGACAATAAAATATATTTTGATTCTATAGACTTTATGTTTTATAAACAATGATACATTTTTTAATAAATTTTTTTAAATGTGATTTTCTTATTCTATATCTTTAATTTTCTATAAAATATAATATTTTTTTATTAATATAAAATAGTCTATGTGTTATAGACCCCTGTTGGTCCATAGCGGGTTAGATAAAACATCAATGCGTTATTACGTTTTTATTGTTATTTCATTTCTATTATTCGAGTTCATTAACTAAATTTTATTTATATCTATTTAAAATAAAATTTTTAAAATTAATTATAAAAAGTCATTAAATGACATTAATAAAAAAATATTTGCTCTTTAATTCGTTCAATAATATGATAACCATCGGACTAAAATTGGTAAATACAAAACTGGTAGAGAATAATTTGATTAAATAGTAATTTTATTAGGTTTTCATGTAACATTTGATATTTTATTCTTGAAAACACAAATCCAAAATTTTAGAAAAAATAAATCAACAACAATCTAAAATTAAGATAATTCTTATGAAATCTATAAAAAAATGTTTTTTATAAATCGGCTCATTTGTTAAACGTTACAAAACAATAATCGGTTTCTTTTTCACTTTTCTGTCATGACGAGCTCCCTCTTTTTCTGGCATAAAATCCTAAACATACAAATACTCCAAATATTGTCAAAAGAAGTCCAATTATTAAAGCAACAACGTCTCCACCATTCATTTTGGCCTCTGCAACATGCTGACCTGTGACTAAGAAAATAAATAAAGATAAAAATAGAATATACATTTTTGAATTTATAGTGGAATAATTATTCATTACCATAATTTATTTAAAGTAAAAGTTAAAAAAAATTTATAAAAATTCTTTAATTATATTTTACATTTTCAATCCCAATAACAAACGTCATTTCAAGTAAAATTTCAATAACAGTTTTAGATCTAATTTTTAGATCTCAGAAACTAAAATAAACAAAAAAATGTTTTCAAAAAATTAAAATTTATATAAATTTCTCAATAACTTTAAATTGAAATTTTCATCCAAATTATCATGAAAATATTATTTATAACATTTTCAATTTTGTTTTAATAAACCAATTGACAATCACAATTTAGTTACATACGAAATTGTTAATTCTAAATAATCGAATATTGAAATCAATCGGAAATTTAATTTTCAATGTCATCTAAAAATGGATTTCTATTTCTTTCTGTTGGATTAGCTTTTTCAGTGGTATTAGTGTCAATACTTTACAAAAGTATGCCAAATATTCCAGAGTATGTTATTTCATTGACTTTTTCTTGTGGTTGTAAATTGTAATTTGTTTAACAACTGAAAAAAATGTTTTTTTTGCTTAAAGGGAAGAAAAATATTTCATAAAATTTCCGAAAAATATCGAAGAATTAAAGTCACTCGGGTTACTTCTTTCTAATTACAAATCCAAGTACCATTGGCAAGTTCTGTTGAGCATCGTGCTCGTTTATATCACGTTGGTGAAGATTTTTCCTGTTGTGTTATACAGACATTGGAAATAGGCTGCTCTGAGTTTCATTTGAAATTTAACTTTAGTATTATTTAGTTTTTTTGTGGTTGTAAATTAAAATTTGTTTATCAACCGAAATAAAATATTTTCCTTAAAGGAAAAGAAAATATTTTATTAATTTTCCAAAAAATATCGAAGAATTACAAAAAACGATTTCTTCAAACAATAAATTCTTTTTTTTCGAAAATAACTTTTTTAAAAAACAATTTCGAAAATAACAAATTCTTCGAAAACGCTAAGTTATTAAATTTTTGTTATGATATGCTAGTTAGTTTTTTTAAAAAGGTTTGTATTTTTTTGCTAAGAAGCTTAGTGAACCGTTATCGGCCCATCGATTTAAGTGTGTGAATCTATAGAAAAATTAACATAAACCGCGTGTTCGGGATTTGTTTTTGCATATTATCTTCATTTAAGTTGTTTAAATGTCTCTTTTGTTTCGGTTTAATTAAAAATTTATTTTCTGTTCCTTTTTGAGTGATTTTCAAAATATTGAATAAATTATTTTAATTCATTTCTAAAAATAATCTATTATTTTGTAATAAAATATCGATTTTTCGAAATTCTCAACATCGAATGATTAAAAATTAATAAATTTCCATAAGAGAAAATTGATTTTCATTGAATTGTTATCGATTACCATCGATTTACGAGTCTATCTGTGGACAAAAAATTAACATAAACTGCGTGTCGTATATTCATTTTTGCACATTATTTCATTTAAGTTCTTTAAATGTCTCTTGTATCGGTAAAATTTATTGTAATTAATTTCGGCGGACTACCCGCCATCACCAGACTAAATTAATATAAGTTTTGCAGCATATACATGAAGGTAATGATTATGTAATCAATCATGTCATAAAGGCTTCATTTGAAAATGTTAATCAGAGAAATTGAGTATGAAGCTTGGATATTAATTTTCGGAGCCATGGATCTTATTAGTGAGGCCTCACACGTTACTCTCTTCCAATAATTTACTTTGTCCATTTTGAATGTTTATTAATGGCTTGTAGTGTTGTATTAATAATGATTCACAACACTGCCGCTAATAATGCGAATCAAAGCTCTTCTGTAAAACATAAATTTCATCCTTTGAAACAGAAGAGATTCTATTTTTACAATGTAACCAATAATCAAGAACCTTACTGGATCGACTTGATTTTGAATGCTCACTAATTTTGGTTTTGATATGTCGACTTATCTCTCTAATATAAAAAGCCTCCCCCGACTGGACGGATAACTGCATAAGCAGCATTGTCGTACAGGGTAGTTAGCCGTTGGCTCTGTATCGGATAGAAACTATAAAAGTAAGTCGACACAGAAACATTGACTTCCTTGCACGGCTTCGGATGTAGGGATGCGAGCCTTCAGTGCACGGGCACGCTTCGGTTGTCCCCTCAGAAAAGACCAGTCGTGGTCTCGTGTGCCATGGTTCTGTAGAGCTTTGGCAATGTAAACACTTTTAATACAACGCGGGAAAGGGGAATCGAAACACTCCTACATCCGTTATATTAATTAACCGAAACTCCCGAACCTCGTCCGAGACCTCTCCCGTATCTACTTCAGTGGTACGGTCGAACAGCACTGTCACATCTTGTATCTCGGTTGGGTTATTTAGAACTTCACGTCTTTCAACTTTGCCTTTGTTTTTCGGCTCTTCAGTACTCAAGGTACTTTCATAGGTTCGACGATCCTTTAATAAATGTCGTTGTAGCCATCCATCCGTTTTGTATCTCTTATGACAATTTTCCATGGGGCATAAGAAAGGTTTGCCGCTTTCATCTCCTTCCTGAGGAGCTGTGACTGTGTGCACGTTCTTTATGTGCCTTGTTAATTCCTTATGCTCCGCGAAATCTTTGAAGCATGAAGGGGAAGTACATTGTACTCTCTTTATCCGAGGTTGAAGCATTTTCGGATACTCTCTTTTCTGCTCAATCACCTCTTCCAACTTTTTAGATACAGCGCCCTTAATCAGGTGCTTAAGTTCCTCATCAGTGTCGATTTGACTTCTCTCCTGCAAGCATCTTTCTAGCTCGACTATGTCCTCCGGGCCATTGAACACCCATACCATATCGCTAGCGATACGTTCTGCCACCAGTTGCTTTTTACACCCACTGATTTTCCGTTCGTACAATGCTTTGTACATCTCTTTAATATACGATTTTTTTACATCAGTGAAAATTAAATTTGTGAACCAGATTAGCTTGCAATTCACAAATCGTTTTCGATTTATGCTTTGAACTTTGTATGTAATTGAAACTAATTTAACACTACTTATATTCTTGCAAATA
>MQRK01148495.1:0-10137 GCA_001938485.1 Girardia tigrina | reverse complement strand
TTGATTTGGGACTCCGGAAAACAATCTATTTATTTCATATCATTAGTACCAACAATCTTGAAACGACCTTATCTTGATCATTGTAAACAATAAATTTTCCAGATTATTTTGTGTTATTTTATTTATTTAGATAATGGAAAATAGAAATCAAATCGCTCTTATTTTCCATTACAATAATTTAATAGATCTTTGAAGCTTTTCCTCACTAACTTTAAGCATCGATTTATTTAAAGAGCGCATCATTAATAAAATAGAAAATTCTTCCGCTAATCCATGAGAATTATTCCGCTCATTAAATTGGTTGGTACTAATCATCCAATCAACTAAATTTAATATTATTCTTGAAACATAGCAACTGGCCACCGAAAATCCAATCAGTCCCGAAGGAGTTTGTACAGACTAACTAATTGCTACAAAAACAAGAAACGTCGGTCTGTTTTCGAAATGTGATTCGATAGTAAGCATATGAGTGATCAAAAGACTTATCCAAAATATAAAAAGCTGTTTAGATAGATCAAACAATGACCATAATACAGATGGTATTTCTATCCATCCTGCAGCATGATGGTTGAAATTTATAACAACAAATAGATCTGCTTGAATATCTGAGGCTGCTTTTGGTAAAACTACGCAAACACTGACGTTTTTGTATATAATCCCGATTTGAAAATTTGTCACTGCGAAGTTATAGGTAAAGATCTGTGCTTTGACTAGCAAAATGAGAGTCAAGCAAAGACCAGGAAGATTAGCAATTCCATAAGTCAATGCCAACACTTGGTTGGACATTAAATCAAAATATTGAACGAAT
The DNA here is from genome assembly GCA_001938485.1 of Girardia tigrina. Lineage (NCBI taxonomy): Eukaryota > Metazoa > Platyhelminthes > Tricladida > Dugesiidae > Girardia > Girardia tigrina. Next base: position 9,329 of record MQRK01148495.1, on the reverse strand, counting down.
ATCGACCACGGACAATATATAAGAGGTAAAATTAGAACAATCGAGGCACTTTTGAATTGTGAAGTGAGAATAAATTGGATAAAGTAAACCCAATAAATACTCCATCGGCTCTCGTAAGATAGATTATCAAAATTAGAAAGAACCCATTTTGAAGAAATTATTTCGACATTCGATTTTGAGAAATTATTTAAACGACGGCTAATTATTTAAACAGGGTTAATTTTTTTTTAATAAATTTTTTACTAATGTTTGTCCTTCAATTATTGAAGCACCACATTTATATAAATGCACACTTAATCCGAACGATTCTTCGATAAGCGAGTCGATAAATTTTTGTTCTCTTTTCTTTCTTTTTCGATCAGTACGATCGTTTTATAGTCTTGTTGTATTGAGGTGAGGAGACAAGTTTATCAAAAGCAAATTAAAATAAGAGGATTTATTAAAATATTTTTATTTTTTATGCACAATTTCTTTTACAAACTCTTTACAGTTAAAAAAATAAAAGTTATTCCTTATCCTTAAGAGTTTGGTTAAGATGTGAACCACTTAGTGTCTTCACAGTACATTTTAATTTTATAAAAATATGAGGAATTTAAACATATAAAATATATTTCACCTTATCTAGTACCTCGATTTAAGACTTTTCGTAGTTCGATGATCATAATTCACAATTCAACAATTATTCTGGAATTTGCAGTCCTTTTATATTAGTCGGTTATTCGAATGACGGACCGAAGATCAAGTGTGATCGGTCTAAGTTCAAATATCAAATTTTGATTTAGTAAATCGAAGTCCAAAATTAAATAACGATTTCGAATTGAACTTTAAATATAATTTGCCTTTTTAACGTCTTCTTTCCTTTTTATAACTCTTTTTCTTTCGAAATATAATTGTCGTTTATTGTGTACCACAACATTTTAGCAACAAAAAAACAGAAATATCTATTTTTTCCATGTAAAAAATACTTATTTTATTGTGTTGAAAAAACTATTTCTTTTTTTTTAATGTAAAAATTATTTTCCAATGTATTTAAAATTATTTTTTTATACGCTAAAACCCTATTGTTTTATTGCACTTTTTTAAAATCAAATTTTTTCATTATTGTCTCACATTAAATCAAATAAATTTCCAAAATGGTCATCACAAATAACAATTCCAATCCGCGAAAATCATTCACTAATCTCAGCAAATCGACCAGTTTCATCGGAATTCCATCGATCTTTTTCAAAAACAAAATTTTGAAAAACTCTTCGTTTACCATTTCCACTCGTCATCGATCGTTTCTTCACAAAAATAATCAAGCGACAAGCGTGTCAATTAATTGAAAGTCGAAAACAAAAATTTTCCGACGAAGAAACCTTTTCGAAATCGCTCGAATTCGTCGAATTTGCGCAAAGAAATCCGATCGACAAACGCGTGCGATCGACATGCAATTCTTCAATTTCTTCGTCTGCTGCCCCTTGCTCGAATAAAGCGATCGTAAATTCCAATTGTGCGAAGAAATCGCAATTGTCGCCACCGAAAATCTGTGAGTTGTCGAAAACGATCGATAAAGAATCGATATTTTGCGATGAACAGTTTCTATTGAATCCATATTTGTTCGAAGAGACCATTATTTACTACTTCTAATTCATCGTCACTACTTTCTTGCTCTCTTGGATTGGAAATAACTTCATCTTCTGAAAAATCTTCTTCGTTTTCTTCATCATCTGGTCAAGTAAAAAATAATTATATGTTATGAAAGATAACTCAAAATAAAACCTTCGAAAATATCATCACCAATTGCTATGTGTCTATTCGCCTCAATTGCAACTATTCTAGTTGGACGTTGCATATTTAAAAAAAATGTAAAATTTATAAAACGATTTGAAAACAATGAAAATGCTAATTTATGCAGTTGTAGAGATGTACATACAATTCTAATATAACTGACTGGCCGTGCGTAGACATATATAAATGCACCAGCAAACAAGACAATAAACGTGTGCGCTTATATAACCAAATATATTCACATATAACTGGCTAAAAGTATGTGCATGACATTTATGAGCCTTTATATACCAATTGAGTAACTCATGTATAAAATGAGCATATGTACATATGAATCTTGCTATTATTATTGATCAAATTGCATTGCAATAATTTTAATATTTCATTTTGCTAATTATTCATTTGGTGTCTCACAGACCCCACATGGTATAATTGGGGACAATTTTTAAAAACCCTGTTCCTAAAAAACTAAAAACGTTAGGCGGGTCAGCTTTTGGTAAACTTTACATCCACATTATGTAAGAAATGTCTCATAGTTTAGATTCAATTGGAATTGAATTGTTAAAGTTATTTATATTTTAAAACCTTTTGAGGTCCAGTAGACCCCAGTGGTCGTTTAAGGGTTAAGTGGAGTCAGACTAAAGTTTAAAGATTTTAAGAATAAAGATTACGAATTAATGATTTTGTTCAAAAAGTAATTATTTAAATTGAATACCCAACAATTTTAATTCTTAAAATTCCAAGTTTTTAAGATTAAGTCGGTAAATATAATCTTCTTTTTTACTTCTTTTATTATGTTATTATTTTTAATATAAAAACATTCTACTTATATACTCCTTTTCTGAAACATATTTGTTCTTGTTTATTAATTTATTTTTTTATGTTTTTGTTCTAAATAATTATTTAATTTTGTTTTTTTTTCTGTTTATAATTTTATTTTTTTATTTCTTTTTATTTATGTACATTTTCATATTTATTTTTGTAAAAAGGCAAATAACTTTTTATTTTACCAATTAATTAATACAAATAAATATTTTAAATATTTATTCAATTCTTAATACTCCTTCTTAATACTCAATATATGTATAAAAATTAATAATCTCAACGGCTTCAGAAATTTCTTTAGCAAAATTGTTTGCGTTCTTGTGCCCTACCATCTGTGCTAAAATGTGGATATTTAACCTAAAAACTAATCGTTGAAATAAATAATACTTACTTATTCCTTCAAACGTATGATATAAACATAGATATTCATTATTCTCATGGTCTGAAATCGATATTTGAAGGTAAATTTCCTGAATGTCCAAGACTCATACTATAAAGAACTTTTTAAATTTTAATAAAACTTCTAGAAGATTTTTAGTTTAGGGAGAGAGATTCTACCTCGAGAGATCATTCAACCATAATCCTTGAATCTTGATGACACCATCAAAAACTATTTTGATCTTTGTTGTCTCATTTTCCCTCTTTCCTATAGGAAAGGGAAGTAACTATCATTTAACATTCTTTCATTTATCTTCCGCTAAAACTCGAATCTTTTCTCAATATTCTATTTTTACATTAATATATTATATTAATGATTTAAAAATTCACTGGTTCTAAAAATATAATTTTAATTACATTATATTGTACTATATGATATTATATATTTATTAGTACTTATAAATTCGTTTATTAGTAATCGTAAATTGGTTTATTTGTAATTATAAATTCTATTCTTAAGAGATATAATTTAACATGCATATTATATAGAATACAAAGAAAATCTAGATTTAATTAAAAGAATGTATCATCAAATGAATAATTCAAATATTTTCACATAATACGATAAAATACCGAAAAATCTACCCTATTATTGATATCATTCAAATTTGCATTAATTTTTATTTAAATGGTCTGTTTGAAACATTTTAAGAAACGACTATTGAAAATTTTTTGATTATAAAATTTTAAGAAATCTCATTTCTAATAATTTTAATAAACATGTATTCATTAATATACTCAAATAAAGAACATTCTAAAATTTGTAAAACATACATTTTAAAATTATCAAAAATACAACTAATCTTATTTGCAATTATCATATTTATTATACATTTCTTAAGATTTTTTAATTTAGCAATATTCGTTTATTGATATTGAAATTTTGTTATATAAGATAATTTAAAGGTTATCTTAATTTGTAAAAGAAATAATATTAAGTTTAAGCGTAAACATCATGGATTTCTATCGTTTTAAATAAATGATTTTTGTACTTATAAAAATAACTTAATCTTAAAATCAAAAATGAAAATCGAAGTGTAAATATATTTATCAAAATTATTAAAATATTTATAAATTTTACAAATAAAAATTTTGTTTTAATATTGCGTATTTTGAATAACGTGAGTTTTTTTATCTTATTTATTCTGCTATTATTAATTTTTTAGAAATGTTTTTAATATACAGACATTTGTCTGGTTATTGTTTATTCAAAGTAAAAGAATTTGAACAAATTGGTCATCTCATTAAATCTGTTCGTTCGGCAGTTAATGACATAAAAAAGTTCTCTAGTATAATCCAATTACAGGCATTTTGTCAATTTAAAGATCCAGTTGAAGCACACAATGATTCATTATGTATAAAAGAAAACCGAATTCCGGAAAAATTGCTGATTTTTTTGGATAAATGCAACTTAAACAGCAGTCATACAGTCGGGTTTGAATGTTCTAATTTGGTAGAACCATTCAAGTAAGCTTTGTACAATTTTTTGAAAACAATTATATTATTAATCTCTAGACAACTTGGTTTCCAAATAGTCAATGACAATGGAATTCACGAAATTATTCGTTACATAAAACAGCATATTAGTAAAATATTGAAATCTCATCATGATAGCAGTAAAGAAAAACGATTTTTAAAAGCCTTATCACATAAAATTGTCAATGAAAATATTGATTTTCCTTCTAGTGGGATAAATATAACCAATGGTTATAATTTATTATTAGATATCGAAAAACATTTGAATTTCAGGAAAACCAAGCTAATCGCAATGGTGAAATCAATAATGCCAGAATTAATAGAATTTATTGAATCTAATAATTTAAATGTTTTCGATTCCTTAACACAATATTTTAATAATAATGGTGACGTTACTCTTTCAACATTGGACAAAGATAAAATAGTGCTTTTTAAACAGGCAATTGAATCAACACTCGGTTTATTTTGATTATTATTAAAAAAATAATGTTTTGTTTCACCTATAGAACAACAGTCCCCACTGACTAAAGAAATAATAAAAAATCTAAACGATGAATTCATTCAAATTTCAGAAGATTTAATTTACTTTAAAAGAAATTTGGAAACTGTTACTAAAAAAATGGCTCCAAATATGCATACTGTGTTAGACTCAACAACTTCAGTTGATTTGGATGTTGCCAAAGTTATTGCTTCTGCCGGATCATTAAAAAAACTGGCTGAATTACCAAACACTGCAATTCACTCAATGACTTTCAAAAATCTGATACCAAAGTAATTATTTAAATCATAAACTAATTTAATTTGATGAAAGGAAAGAAAACTATGAAAATATTTCAAAAAAACTTGAAGAGAAAATAAAAAGTAAAACGTCAAAATTAATTTCCAATAAGTTGGCTTTGGCTTCTCGAATCGATTTTTTTTCAAAGGAAAATAAAACGAATATTTCAAATGATCTGACTATAAATCACAGTTTACAAGCATGGACCAATAAAAAAGGCATACATAAATGTGAAGATGAAAATACGAAACTTGTTAGTTTTACCAATTGATTTTTATTTTATTCTACTGATTAATCAAATGCAGAACAGAATAAAGAAGCTTAAAATGAAAAGAAAATTAAAGAAGAAAAAGTGGTTACTAAAGAAAAGAGGTGATATTTTAATTAGATTTTTTATTATAATTAATTTTATAATTAGAAAACCAAATTCTTGAGAAAGAAGCTAATGAAGAAAATTTATTGAAATAAAAACAATAGTCTATTAATTGTTCTTTTGTTTTTTATTTAACTAACAATGCTTGACATTAATATGTTACATCCGTTTTGAGTTACCATGTATTGAGACATTTTGACACCAGTATTTGCCGCTTCTAAAGGACTTTTGCCCATCATAATGTCCGCTAGAAATCCTCCAGCAAAAGCATCTCCACACCCGGTGAAATCAACAATATTAGGCTCATGCAATTTAGGAACCTGAATTTTATGTATCTAGGCGAAAAATATTTTAAAATATCAAGCCCATCATACTTCATCGCCATTTAAACACAATATAACTTCCTTATTAGATTGTGTAAAAACAATAATTCGTGGAACACTTGATTTATTGTGACAAAATTGTCCGACCAATAACGCTATTCGAACTAATGCGTCACTGGATATTACGGGCAGATTCAAAAACTCATTGAATTTATCTCTGACACTTTGTGACCTGGAATTTTCGGCTAAACATTTAGCTAAAGCCAAGGCCTCATATTGATTTCCGAACAATATGTCTACATTTTCTAAAAAATTATATTCAGGTTGGATAAAATACGGAGTTAAAAATTGAGCATGTAAATTTGTAGCTAATATTTTTTCAATAGAAGCTTTAGCCAAATTTATCATAAGTTGAGGATTGGTAATCCACAAAAATCCTTCTAAATAAATACATTTAGCCTAAAAATTATTAGTATCATTTATAATTTACTTAACATACAAGTTCAAATTTCTGTTTTATTGGAACGTGATCCAAAAGATCACTGTTCAAATGTAAACTGGCACCGAAATCGGTAACAAGAGTACGTTCATTTCCCGAGACTATGATAAGACATTTTCCGGTATTGCAATTGTTGACGATTTTATACATTATTTGAACATTGCTTTCGTTTACCTTTTCTCGGAGAATATCACCCTTTTCGGAATATCAGAAGATAATTATTATAGATTTTTACTGTGTTTTTCGATCTATTACGTCGTAATTTAAATAAATTACGACAATGTATAAATACGAAATCGTACAAAAACAAAACGCCATTACACAGTTGTTAACATCTCAAATTTCATATTCCAATAATTTATCATGTTCACTATAAGTAAATAAAAAACATCTTCCTTCATATGACCGTGACTATCTCCTTAATTTTTTAATACTTAATCCTTCTTAAAAAATTTTGGTCAAATTTAGAGGGTTTCTATTGATTTTTAAGTGACCAAAATGGGAAGTTGGCTAATTTTCGATGTTATACTGTATTTTAAATCGATGGTACATTTCAATCAAAATGATCAACAAGTTCAAAGTGAAAAAGAACAGAGTGAGTGCAATTTCAAATTCATACACCCGTTACATGTATCACGCAACCATTCATCATTACTAAATTTTCTCGTTTTATGGCTTGCAACCTATTTCTCAATCCAATTGAGAACTGCTTCAGTAAGTGACAGTATATGGTGATCAAACCTAGGTGCATTAACGAAGAACAATTGAATGAGCGGATAAACAATGGACTTAGAGAAATTGCAACTGTAAGAACATGAATATTTACTTAAGAAAATCGTGAAAATATCAAAAAATGTATCACTTTTTTCTGATTTTTAAGTTTAAATATTAATTATTTTATTAAAAAATATATTCATTTCATAAATGATTGCAATAGCAACTTTATTGACCGTGAAACGAAGTAATTGATCGAAAAACTCTGTATAAGAAAATACTCAGTACTTCTTTGTCACTCCCAACTGCTCCTAAAAATATGGTTGAACCAGGCTTTCTAAGAAGCCACTGTGCTACCCGAATAGAATTTTGTGTCGCACCTCCAGCTGTAACAATCGGATATCCCGTATTATTAAATGAATTGGTTATATATTTAAAAATGTGTTTTTGTTCTGAATTCGCTATATTTGGCGAATTTCTTTTCAATATAAACTTTTTAATTAATTTTTCATTGGTAGATGAGTCAACGTAAATTATATAATCTAATAAGGGATTTCCAACTCCCAATAAACAATCAGAAGTCATTTGAGAATAATAACTTCTTTTGCTGGCATTGTCGAAAGAAAAACAATTTTGAGAAATAATAATATAAAAAATTATATAATGTCTTTACAAAATTGCCTTGTTCAGAAAATCCGATATCAAATTAGTTCGTTTCATTTCAATTCACTAAAAGTAATTTTTGAAAAACTAATTGTGACTTTTTAAACAAATCTTTATCCTTAAATTTATCAATAATTATGAAATTGTTTTTTGTACTGATAAATATTGTTATATTAAGACGTATTTTCAATTGTAAATTCTCTGCGAAAAAATATTATATAGTTGGAACTCGTTGATTGTCAATATGTTTTTATAAAAATTGAATTTTTTATGAATTTGTTTTATATGGAAAATTCTAGTTAACGTAAACTTTCAAAAATTAAAAATAATCAACATAAAGTGATTTATGTGGGATATGGATTTAAATGTATACATATTTCCTCATCTAACTTGTAATTACAGCAACCTTATTAAAGTCGACTCGTTTAGTTGGTCTTCCTTCCCTCAGAAGATTATAAGAGTAATTTATGAACTTTTGGTGGGCTCTTATACACTCCCTTTACCGTTAAAATAGAAATTATATAGGTCATTCTTAGTTTTTAATAAAAGCAACTAACTTTTAAAAAAGGTCTAAAGAAATTTTTCTCACCTACTTCAAAAACTTTTTATTATGCATGTTCATCATTAAATCAAATTTTTGTAAATATATACTGTCGTGTATCGCTGTGACAAATTGTGTAAATTTTAATGGAAAATTTTGGTTGATGTGTGTAAATATTAATTGAAAATATTGGATAAATTGCGTGATTTTTGAGTTGTGAAAAATAATTGGACAAAAAAATATATTTAGCAAAAAAGGCTAAACGAATAATGAAATTGATCAAAATTATTTTTATTATATTACTCTCAACAATTGATCATCGACATTCAACGTCGATGAAAATCATTCGCTTCGATTGTTCGAGCGGAGAACGTTATCGTTATGATAGATGATTTCTCAAAAATCACAAGTCAAATAAACTTTCCGAACGCCAAATATAACTGGCGTACGTTGATGTAAAAAATATGGATGTCTGGTGATGGTTTCGGATGCCGGGATTTTAATCAGTCAGATCAGCACAGTCGGGCCTGCAGCGGCGAAATCGTTATCTAGAGTGTCGACACTGTGTCTATATTACTCCTCGAGTTGGACAAAAGATCAAAATTCGAGCACTCTACGAAGCTACTCGACGTAGCATATACATTTTTTTATTCATCCTAATTTGTTGAATCTTATACAATAAAATTCACGGTTAACCCTACAATGCACCGTGATTCATATTTGAATCAACCATATTTTACCTCAATATCTTTTAATCACGTGATATTCTTTGAGTGTTTACATACGGTGAACCAAAAACATTGTCTATGAAATGATAACTGCCCATAAAGTCATAGATGCAATATATTTTGTCAACAAAAATGACAGTTCAGTTTGTAATACTGGCCGCGTGTTTTATGATAATTAAAAAAATTGCGCATTGTAGGGTT
>MQRK01148485.1:0-13092 GCA_001938485.1 Girardia tigrina | reverse complement strand
CAATGTTGATTTAAATAGCTAAGAAACAAGTGAGAATCGCGCTTTTTTGCATTCTAATATATGTAGTGTCATCTATTAGACTTTTTAGAAACTATTACTATGTGTAAAATTTAAATTGGGTAAAAGAGATAAATGTAATTTAATTTTTCAAATATGTTGCCATATGGTAACAATGTGCTGGAAAGGGTTAATTTGATACTACTTATAGTATTGATAAAGCAATAAGATGAGTATTAAATATATTTCAATGAAAAAAACAAGGAAAAGTCACGAAGAAACCAGAAATAAAGAAAAAGTAAAGCAGGTCATAAGAATCAAATAAGACCATTGAAAATTCTTTCAAATTTCTTTTTCCAATGGAGGTAGCTGTCAGCATTCGGGCCCATAAGAATGCGGCCCCCATTTGTTAATAATGGAGCGCCAATCAATTATTTTCGCCCTAACGAGGGTGGGTTTCTATTCCCATAAATTAAATCGATCTGCTTCGAAAAGTCGTATTTCAATATCTTGTCGATATCTCATTTTGTGTCCTCTCTCGAAACATTCATTATCAAGACAATTCATAGCATTAACGTTTCAGACAGCAAACGGGTTATCTACACATCCAAGTCTTAGATCTATCTCTGGATTCGTAAATCTTGATCCATTGTAAACACATGGATGCTGACTTGAACAAGACATATTTATTTCCAATTATGATTATATAATTATCAAGTAATTAAAATCAATTTCTTAATTAAAAATATTATGCGGAGATTCCACTTTTATCCATCATATTTAAACAATACATTTTTTTGAAAACATATAAATTACATATAAAAAATATTTTACAAAAACTTATACATAATAATTTAACATTTTTTCTTTGCTTTTTTTTTACATAAATTCAAATATCAAATTTTTAAGCTAACTTTAATTTTTTATTTTATATATAAAAATTTTCCATCTTGGTGAGAGAAACACATTTCCAAATCCTAAATTCAACAAACAAACTTCAACATACAAATTAAAAAATATTCCTCACAATCCTCATGTAAAAATAACTGTTAAAAAACAAAATAAATAATTTGAACATTTTATTATGACAATTATAAAAATATGCAATATCCATTTTTGGCATTAAATTTACTTCTAATCTGACTGAAAATGTCTACATAAATCTTCTGGCGCAAAAAAGGATGCCTTTTTTCCTAATGTCCCGGTTTTCCGCTTATGAATTTCTGGATAGCGACCGTAAAATTTACACCAAAGCAAAACATTCCTAGAATTATATAAAAAATACCACCAGCCTTCCTGATAAAGTGTTTCCGATTAGAAAACGGTGCATTGTAATATAAACAGAAGAAACACAATCCTAAAATTTAGTTATTTAAATTAGCATATTTATAATTAAATTCAAATTTCAAGACTTATATTAACATGAAAAATTAAAATGGTAATTAACAAATTATAACTTTGATTTTGGTCATTCGGACAACCTTCTCGAAAATTACAAGAGAAATAATACGAAAACAAAACTAGTGAAGTATTATGACCATGACTATCAGAGATACGCAACCCTTTCCAGTCTAAATTCATTTTCAATGTCGTTTCAGTTACAAACAAAAGAAATTCGAAACATTTTGAACAAAATTATATAGGGTTAGTCTATGGACAGACATTATTAAGGTACTCTGAAACTTATGTTCCATGATAATTTAAATTTTTTGATTCTTTTATTAAGTCGTGTTCATGGTTAACCATGTGAAGAAATTACTAATCTTTGTCCCTAGTTTTGAAAAATTTGAATACTGGTAGTCCATTAATAATCCGCAAATATTAATTTAAGTATTCCGGCAATCTGCAGATTGCCCCAGAAATATACCGGTGGTCACAGAGGAATGATATTCGTGATTCTGGGCCCAATTAATTCTGAATTTAAAATCTTTGATTTCTATTCGGTTCTTAGTCTAATTTTCTTTTATTTGCCTTTTAACACGTTTCTTGCACACAAAAAATATTTAATTCAAAATTCTTTCACAAAAAAATCAATAATTCGATTTGAACAATTTCTACGAAATTTCAGGTCGTCAACAAATATTAAAATGGTCAGCAAAAATTCATTTAAAGCGAAAAATTCGAATGACTGACCACTTGCTCTGAATGGTCAGCCAATCAGAGCGACTAATTTGATATATTGACGTATTTCGTCATTCATTATAATTTGTCTGCACATACACACACACCGGTCAATCCCCGAATCCAGACAAAGAACTCATATTCACACTTCGATTATTATTTTTTTGAAGATAAAATTTATTTAATTATTTAATTTCATTTAAATTATTTTCTTATTATTTATATACATTATTTACATATATACATATACATGTAGAAGAAAATAAGCATAAAAAATCAGCTATTTGTCATTCAACAAGAAAACGATTAAAAACGATCCGAATCTAAATTGAAATAGTGTCTTTGGGCAGGAACTGAGATATTTGAAATATAAATAAAAATAAAAACAAACATAAATATAAATTTAACTTGAAATTTCGAAACAATAAGTATAATTATTTTTCCTTAATATTTTAAAATGTGTAAATGCAATAAACTTTTCATTAACTATGAGTTAATTAGGAATAACGCCATTTTTCAAAATTTATTTTTGTAATTAATTTCGGCGGATCACCCTCCATCTTCAGACTAAATTGACACTGGCTTTTTGCAGCTTATATATGAGAAAGGAGATTATGTAATCAACGATGTAATAAAGGCTCTATTTGAAAATGTTTAACAGAGAAGTTGAGTGTGAAGCTTGGATATTAATTTTTGGATCCATGGATCTTATTAATGAGGACTCACAGGTTATTCTCTCAGTAATTTTTAAATCGATTACACAGAACTTGAAAATAATTTTCTCCAATTTCTTTTTACATTTTAAATTATGTTCGGCAATATTGCTCCCATTATCCAACCGACTATGCTCTTTGATCCGTTTGCAGAGATGACGAGATGACTCTCCAATATATGTTGTGTTACACACATTACATGTATATTTATAAACAAGATCGGAGCACAAACCGAGAGCAGTGGGAGATTTACTACTGAATATATCACGAATTTTATATGATTGGGAAATAATATGACTTATGAATGGTAATAAACGCATTTGCAAGCACTCCATGGTAGAATAAATGATCTTATTCTAATTTAGTGTAGACTCTTCAAAACTTTCAGTAATTACTTGGAGATATTTTCGAACAAAAATAATTTTATCAAAATAATAAATTTATTGAAATTTGGATATTATCAATAATGGGCCAAAGTACTGAGCTGCCCTGGCAAAAGATAGCTTTTCTAATCTCGTTAAAGCTGTCATCTGACTAATTGATAGTAACGCAATTCTCGTAGCATTCATGTGTTTAATAACTTTTGCTAAAAGTAATTTCCTGCGTATTCCCATTTGAACTGCATTAACAACATAAAACTTAACAAATATATAATGTCAATTTTGTGTAATTACCGAATTCCCGAACAAGACAAAGAATTCACCAAATTCGCGAAATAGGTTAATAATTAATTAAGATTTTTTTCGCTAAAATATAGTAAATAAAACAATAATGAGAAAAAATAAATTACACACAGATTAAAAATGTAAAAAATATTTATAGTTATTACAACTTCTTCGTGGATGGCAAGCTGAATTGCAAACGTGTGTATTTTTAAAACATTTGCACTTGTTATTTGTACATTCTTTTGTGCATAAACACTTTTGGTAACCTCGACCAGTACCGCTGAAACCCATATTTACTAATTCTCTAAATGGAATCTCTATTAAGAACATCTGTAACGTTCAGTTTAATATATTTTATTGCTTGCACCCATTTATTTATATTCAAATAAACATATTTGAATTATTTACAAAATTATGACTTTTATTTCTTTTTGCTGTGATTTTTATTGTGTGACATTTTTTTGTTTTCTTGTCTTGAATTCCATTGTCCTGAATACATAGTGATCCATCAGGTTCATGCCAGGAGAGTAAGGTTGTTACGGAAACGCATAACTGCGTTCTTCTCCACGAAAGTCTCTGTGAAATTGACTGTTGAGCGATTTTCCATGACGTCGAATTTGCTTCATTTTGTCTAATAATTACATGCATCATAAAGCGTTGATAGTTCTTCCATGCTTCACCACTTCAAAATAAGGATTCCCACGGAAGTTCATTTTTTATCTACAATGATTCTTCAAGCTTGTTGGGGTCTGTCATAGAAAAGGCAGTTATTGAAAAAACGCGGTTTTTTCGGCCATCCATTTATAAACAAACAGACATTTTGGAAATTTTCCTGAATTATCGTCATATAAGTTAGTTGTATTCAATAACAATGAAATTCTTTTTTAAAATTCTATCATCCATTTTTACATTTAAGAATTAATCTTCTTAAAAATCATAAATAAGCGTTTTTTCCATAAATATTTGTTAACAAAAATAATGTTTAGAAATAAATGAATTTCATTTGGACTGCGTATTATCATTATTCAGTACACAAAAGATGGATTGAAACAGCGGGAAATCGCAAAAAGATTGGATCTTTCACATATCATAGCTGGAAACATTTTCAAAGGGTTACCTGCAGCTCAAGGTGACTGAGAATGATGACGGAGCGAAATGAGAATTATTAAAGTCTGGATATTAAAAAGGAAATATTCTGTGGGTTGAGTTTTAGAGCAAAGGAGGGAGACTTATGAACGAATTCGGGTTAGAAACTAGGTGTTTAGTCAAAAAGCCCTTAGCGAGATTGTGCCCAACGAGTTATATTACTTGCTTATTGTACACAATAGGTAAATTGAACAGGAGACGATTGTGCCAAGTGCTTTTCTCCAGTGAATCAATCAACACTCCCCGGACCTGAAGCCCATTAAAAACTTATGGTAATTATTGAATAATGAAATATTTGGAAACAGCAATTCCAACACTTCACAATCTTGTGACACTCCATACAATTCAATGGTAATCACTGAAAATATGCACTAATAAATTAACAAACAGAATAATGGGATTATTGAAATGAATACGAACAAATTTTTATTCTTTGTGATTTTTTGACGATTTTTTATTAATTGTTTTTATAAAAAGATATTTTAATCGATCAAAAATAATTTGTTTAAATATTCGTGTTACTACGTTGTAGTAGTTTAAAAAATCTTATTGGACTCTGCGTATTACTTCTTTGACTATTACAACAAGGTTATCAATAATAACTTATTATTATATTTCTGAGGACAAAATACTCATAATCATCTATATGATCATCACAGGCCATATTTTAACAGTTTCTTTTACTGGGCACCCACTTTCTGACAATGTCGTGAAAATGAAACCTATTTTTCTGAAATGCATCTTTTTCAAACCATACGGAAAATAACTTTTAGTATTAATACCATTCAATGAATAACTCTGGTTCAATTCTGTACACGTGCACAGTCACAACTGGATCTATAGAAATTGGACTGTGATTATCATCAGAATAATGAGTTTATGAATCATTCTACTTGTCGTGCTGTAAAGAGTAAGAGTCAAAATTGGGAGCGAGCGATAAAGAAGGATAAAGTTTATCTCTAAAGTTTATTTATCCGATAAACCAGTTACACCTGGAGGTTGAGGAAGATGGAGCTACACCACGGAATATTCTAGGTGGGTGCCCACTTCATCTATTAATCAATGACTGGACATCTATTTGGGTGCCAAGTTACTATGTTAAAGCATTACCTGAATCATCATTATAGTTGTTAGGATTTGAGGAGCTCACATAAATATTTGAATTTTAGTATTTAAAATCTCTGAAAACTTTCTATAACACTTAAAAGTTTTTTTCATTACTGGTCCCTGAAGAGTTTATAAAATCGATATTGACAATCTAATACAATTAAATAGTGATAAACGCGAAATAACTTTGGTATTTTAGAAAGTGGTGAAGATAAATTAAGACTTTCGAATTCAAAGTATTGTGGAACCAAAAGCTTGTGGTCGATGAAGATTCTTTTGCTAATTACTTCAGTGTACTGAATCAAGTACAGAAGACCCGAGAGAGAGCTATCTATCAGTAAGAAAAAGTCATGCTGTCCTTAAAAGTAAACATGGTCATTAACTCAGTTATCTTAGGTGACATTTAGCCATGAAAGGTAAACGTTGCTTATGTTTTTCAAATTAAAACATTTTATTTAGATAATGATATGAAAAAATATTAAAAAAAACTACGTAGAAATTTCTTAATGAGAGATCTTATCCATTTATTTGCATAATATTTTACCATGCTGTAGGGGTACGAAGACTCTGTCCATTCGAAGAAGGATTTTTTCGGTATTAATTATGATGCGTTAAGAATTTAAATAAAATTGCCTTTAGTTTCATAAATGATCAGATGGTACGAAAGATTTTTTGAATTTTTAAGTTTCAAAAAATATAAAATATAATTTCAGCCATTGGAGGAATTATTATAAAATTTAGGTGTAGTAACAAACCTTTAACCCTTTCTCTCGCAGTGTTGTTTTACAACAACATACAGTTTATTAGCTGAGAAATTTTAAGCAACAGAAATTCCGCTATTTATTTTAGTGTTGTGCTACAACAACATTGCGAATATTCATATTGATTTAGGGAAACTTGAATGAATTAATTTTATGTTTTCACTCTTGGAGTGTATTTAAAAATAACATGCAAGTTTAAGAATTATAATTTTATTTTATAATTTTATTTGGGAAATAAAGGGTTAAAACCTTTTTTAAAAATTCAAGTAGAGCTCCTTCACAAAAGACCGAATAAATTTTAAATATTTTTTTTACATTTTTGGCATATTTTATTACTAATTATTAATTTAATCATAATTAATTTTAGTCTTTAGATTTTACTTAATATTTTAGATAGTATTATTCATAAAAATTAAAAGTTAATTTAATTATTTAAAATTACAAATATATTTATTTATATTAGGTTGATTCATTTTGATCTGTAGTTTTATAATTAAACTTTATTCCTAAAATTGAAATGTAAAAATGGAAAAAAAATCATTAAATAATTTTTACACTTTTACATCCTCAACTTAAACCTTCACATCCTTCCAGATATTCTGCGAGAGAAAACCATAATAGTCCTTACACATCTCTCTAGGCGATTATTGCGGACGTAAATCAGTTCCCATCCCTTATCAAAGATGAACTTAAAATTAATTTAGGAAAAAAATGTTCGTATTGTAACTTTTGTTAAAAGTTATATTTTATTTTAGCCACATTTTAAAAAATAAATTTTTTAAAGTGTTTATTTAAAAAATAAAATCTAAGATATTTTTATTTAAAAAATAGAATCGAAAAAATTGAATTTTGAAGTTAAAGAGTTGATATAGCCATATGATACTAGCAAAATCGATCTCTTAGTAATCTTCTGTTTTTCAATTGCTTTATACATGGTGATATAACTTATTTCGACATTAGTCTCGTGCCGAACATGGTTAATAGCTTCCTTTGGTGTAACAGTTGATAAATCTATTTTTTTCAATTTCGATTTAATTACACTACTTGAAAGTTTGTCTTTGGCTTCATCATTACGTGTGTCGATCATATTGCATCTCGTAATAACACAAGATTTAATGATTTCCTTAAACTAAGCTTTTAAATTAAAAAATGCATCCATACATTTTTATTTCGCCGTATGACTTTGTAACTTATGCCCTTTAACGCCGATGATTTAGAAAACATGTTAACCAACTCCTGGATAGAAGTGAACAGTCCCATATTGGAAACTCCAGTTCTAGTTGGTTTGCCCTTACACTCCTTATATTTAAAAAATCGAATTCTATTTTTTAAATAAACAATAAAAAAATTCTATTTTTTAAATTTTTCCTTTATTTTAATGATTGATATTATATTTCTTTACAACCAATCAGAATTCGGCAATTTTCTGTAATTTGATTCAGACAACCTATTTAAAATTTTTTCGTTCTTTAAATGGACGAATCACTTGAATATGTTCTGTTGCTAACGAAACATGCAGTAGATTTTTTTTTAATTTATAAAATTTAATATATAATTGTTTTTCACCAAATATTTCAAAGTCCACTACTTATAATAGTTTATCAATTTGATATGGTTACATGGGAACATTTAGACCTCATAACGTCCGTACTTTGGCCTGATAAACGTACGAATATGTACTTATTTTATCATATTTATATTCATTTGAACTAATGATAATTTTATATATATGCGTTTTTGTTGTATAAAGAAATGTTTTCCAGAAGATAATGAAGCCGTTTTTATATTATTGTGAATCTATCGTCGGACATGACGAGAGGGTATGGCAATTCAGACATTTGGCTAAGATGTTAATTAATTAAAATAATTTATTCCATTAATACGGAATAATGAGCTATAAAGCCTATATGACTTAAGTGTTCGGTTCGTTTGCTTATGACAAAATGATGAGACTCGTATAACTATATCTTTTAAAAGTAGGCATTGCCATTTGGTGACCACAAGATTGTCTAATCCCCTAATGTTTTAGTCTTGAAACTTGGAAATCTTTTTTCCCTCAAAATTCTCTTTATTTAAGATTACTGATTCACAAGAAATAAATATATTACCGAGAAATTGATCATTTTGCACTTGAGGAAATTTTGCATATAGTGGAACTATAATCAGGGACGGGGCATTGAATTCGGAATTTATTTTAAAGAAATTTTAGAGTCCAATGCTTTAAGCCATGAACAGTTCTTTGTGACTGTAATGTCTGTTCATTGAATCTGTTTCATACTATATTGTGTTTTCGATCAATTTAATAATTGTTGCAATCAATTTAATGTGTTTCACTCTCCTCACCTAAGAAATTACCGTACTGTTAATAATATTCTCGCAATTTTTTTGTTTGATCTATAAAGACTTTTCAGAAGAGAAAATAAAAATATAACTCTGGCTGATGATTAAGTCGATATTGATGATACTTAATAAGAAAAGTTAAGGCAATATGAATGGGATGACGATAGGCAAAAAATATCCATTACAAAAGGTTCTATTCTTAAATTATGTCTTCATTTTCTTCTTCTTTTTTAAAATCTACAACTCAAAAAAAGGCGAAGATTGATTAATAAACCAGTCGATCAGTTACCTTAATTTAGCAATACCATTTTGTACATAGGTCGGAAAGGATTATACAAATATTTATCAATAGAGATCTTTATTTGTTGTAATGAAAAATGAATATAAATAAAACTATTACCTGGGGCGTTAGATAAGTCCTTAGACTCGACACGAAATAAAAGCCAGATTCCATTCAAATTCTTCCTGTTTCAACACAAGCAAGTGAACAATCCTTTCTCAATGTATAGGGTTGCCTCATAAGTTTTGTCGCACACACATATCTATGTTAACTGCAGATATCCTTGCATCATATAAATAATTCTTATATATTTGCAATCCATAATAAAATGCAAATTAGATAACATAGCATTTGCGATCTACTTATGTCCAATAATTTTCATTTTCTGTTCTAAATCAATTTTTGTTTGAATAAAATAATAGCATTTTCGTAAATTTCGCACATTTTCATCATCCTAATGGATTTTAATCGCTCTGATATTCGTAAATTAATTTACTATTGCTGGAAAAGGCATTTAAAACCCTCACAGATGACTGATGAAATAAAACGGCCGTTGGAGTTGGAACAGTCTCAAAGAGAACACGTGAAATGTGGATTTCCAATTTTCATAGAAAACGACTTTAACACAGCCGATCAAGTCCGCGAAGGGCGGCCCTCTCTTGATATAGACGAGAAGATAATCGAGTTTCTGACTGAAGACAAGCGTGCAACAACGAGGAACATTGCAGAGGGAATTGATCAGGATAAAACCACAGTGTGCGTGCACTTGAATGCAAAGGGATATCGATACCTGGAAAATTGCTGAATGCCACACACTGCCGCAACAGAACAAAGATAATCACAAAAGAATTTGTCAATAGCTATTGTATAGTTATCACCGGAATGATTTCCTGTCCCAAATCATCACCGTACTATCACATCCACCATAGTCCCCCAATCTCTCACCATCTGACTGCTATCTATTCTCTCCAATGAAATGTGCTTTTAGAGGAAAGAATTATGCCGATATCAACGATATCAACGAAGATATTCTACATTGGTTTGACAAGAAACCGCATGATTTTTCCAAAATGGGATACACAGCCCCCCTGAACGTTGGCTGAGATGTATTTGTAAATGTACATTTTTTGTGATGTATATTTGGTTATTAGGTGATTTATCAACTCAGTGTACTTTCATTTGATTTGTAACAGTGATCATGCGTCAGATTTATTTATTGTTGTGAGTTGCATTGATTTGATTTATTTTTATTTATCTGTGTCATTTTTTATTTTTACTGATGTGAATACTGAGATGTTTCAGAGCGTCATTTTGATGACGGAGTTGATTAATTAAATGTTCGTTTTATTCGTCGATAATCGAACTGTTTCCATCAGAACCGATATTCGTTCTGCGCATTCAAGTGTGATGATTTTATTTTTATTATCAGAATTAATTTAATGAATTAACAATATAAATACCCCATTGAAATATGTGATATTTGAATCCAAATAAAAATCAATCACAAATTCATTAAAAATTAATTTTGATAACGGCAGTATTGTAATTATAAATTATAGATATTTTTAAAATAATAGATAACATTTTAAAAAATTTAACAAATAGAACGTGATAATTAATGATAAGACTAAATTATAATTAATAGTACTAAATTAAAAATAATTTTCAAAAAGTTTGTAGTTAAGAAATTGAAGAAATTTGGTCGGAGTCGCAATCGGTGTCGAGTTTCACGACTCCGACTTCGTAGCCTGCTTGTGACAATGCAATATGGGGGATGAACAAATCAGAAGTCCTATCGAAATTACATAACATAGAAAATATCAAAGATGTGATCAAACATGTAATCTTAACAAAAAACAATGTACACTGAAATTTATTAACAATCGTAAATTCTGACACTTTCAATTATGTATTGACTATGGTGGATATCAGGTTAAGCCATTTGATTGTTGATCAGTGTAATATTTCTGAAGCTATTATTTTTCTTTTTTTTCTGAGTATGTTTTTTTTAAGTTGGAAAACACTTTATTTATTTGTGAACATCTATGACTTAATAATTTTATTTATTTAGGTATGTTTTTTATTTTTGTTCGTGTCAGATGGTTGTTTTTTTGAGCAGTTATTTATTTTTATTTTTGTCATATGATTTAATAATTAATTTTGGTATGATAATTATTTATGATTTAGTAATTAATTTAATGATTCAAATAGCCCATAGTAATATGAGATATTCGAAGTTTGAAATTGAAATAATTAAATTAAATATGAATGATATTAAATTATTTGGCTGACAAAACGAATTTCGTTGCTTATTTTTTTGCCATTAATCTACAAACTTAATATATATAGTCGTGCGTTTACAAAGAATACAAAAGAAAATCCTACCTCCGGTACCTGTAAATAATCAAATTATTTTCTAAAACGAATATTTTCTCCATTGACATTAACATTATATTCCGTTACGAAAATTTTCTTCAATTGCATCACATATTTATTTATTAAAAAATATATTAAGTAGAACAAGAGTGTGCCAAATTTGTCCACCAATCAATCTGGTATCAAACAACTAGTGAAAAGAAATTACTTTATAAAGTAATTACTTTATAACTGATCCCTAGTTAACAGCTAATTTTCTTGTTTTATGTGATTATTATTATTATTATTATACCTTAGTTTTGCTCTTTCCGTTATTTTATAATAATAATAATATTACAAGGTATATTGAACACTACATTTTGGGTTTTATTTACTAACTAGATATCTAAAAGGGTAAATTAGCAGTATCGTTTATGTATCTTTTATACTTCATCTGGTCTGCTAATTCATCTGTTTATATAATCAGGTTCTCTTGGTGACAAATAAAGATGGTTTAGAATATTTTAATGTTTTCAAAGTCGTAAGGACGTATGTTCACCGTGTAAATATATTCCTTAAATACAAATGTCAAACTTTCGAAACCGCCCCCTCCCCATTGACTTCTAAATATCAATTAATTATATCTAAAAATATTAACAAAAAGGTACTACAAGACATAATAAAAATATTAAAATCAGCAATATTTTTAATGTTATTAAAAAATGTAAAAATTAATATTTATTAAAATTAAATAAAGCAAATATTATTAAAAATCGATATTGATTTTCCCTAAAAAAAGATTGTTCCTTCGACATTTTGTCTCAAGTAATCGACTGAATGCTTGAAGAAATATAATCACCAGATTATACTTATTTAATTATAAATTAATTATTATTTTCTATTTTTCATTTTAATAAATTAATTATTAGAAAAATATTAATTCACTTCATCTTAAATTCTGATTGATTTATTTTAATCGAAGGTAAAATTATAAAATTACTACAACAAATAAGTGCGGACAAAGTCGCCAAATGAGTCAGGTCTCTGTTTCAACAGTCGCTTTAGTCCTTTTCGAGCCAGAGTTCTGACTGTGCAAATTACTCTAACCCTATATGTAATGTATGAGTCACGGTCACGACTTACCACACTGACCCTCCTTCCTCCAGGCCCTGACCTACCTTAATCCCAGGAAACAAAGGCGTAACCTGGTGACTCGTTTAAATTACTAATGATCCAGTAAACCAATGGTTTGCTCGTTCGGCAATTAAATATAAATAATTTAATTTAAAATCATTTTTCCAAGACCCTTTTCGAATAACGTTTTTCAAAACTGTCTTTTGTTATTTTATCATCAAATTTAAATGTAGAATAAACTCTTACCAGGAAAGGTAAAACAGAAATGGCAGGACACAGCTCCAATTAAGGATATTGCGTTGCTGATGTTTGGGATGACGGCTGCAAAGATGATAATGAAGAAGAAGATCAGAAGAGTTTGAAAAATTCTCGCAAATGTATAATTTTCCAGAGTATCTTTTACTTTTGTGTTTGGTATGACGCCCGTTATTTTCAGATAGAACCCATTAAACACCGTCCTAAATTTAATTGTG
>MQRK01148484.1:0-10460 GCA_001938485.1 Girardia tigrina | reverse complement strand
GGAAATTAATAAAACGAATGTGGGTGTTGCAACTGACGGTTCGATCAATTAATTAATCAATTAATAATTTGATTATTCGTGTTAAATTTGACAGTTTCACAGATCGAATATGTGAATATTGATCGCTACTATTGCTGAAACTGATCGGTGTATCATAACTGACAGATCATATTAATTATCTTCAATTTTATTTTGATATTTTCATCCATTTACCGTTTCTGAAGAGATTAATGACTTGCATTTTGTAGATAAGAATTTGTTTTTCTGATTTTTTAATATAAAATTGGATTTTGACAACAATTTTATTTTCTAAAAATAGTGTTGAGAATGTTGACTGTTTGTGTACACCGAATTCGGATAATTATTTTTTATTAATCATATTATTAAAATAAATTGGTGAATAACATACTATATTTTAATACCAAGGGCCGATTTCCATTGAACGACAGTATAATTGTTAGATCTTTATTTTGGGGGTACGGACCACGCACCCTTGGTACACTAAAATAAGTACTGGTATAAGTATTAGAGATTAAACACCTAAAATCAGTTGGTTTTTATAATTATTTTAAATTTAAATTACCGTTTTCTCATTTACTATCTGTAAAATTAAAAATTTTATACAAGATATCTATAAAAATGTAAAAGAACTAGATTGTCACCTAACAAGTGCAACAAATTATGTATCTAAGGAGTCAGGGTTAATTGTTTATTTCCATAGAAGTTATTACGTTTTTAGTCTATTACAACTAACAATTATTCAAACAATTTTTGTTGAGGAACTTTTATTTTGTTTTCTTTTCGATCAGATTAATTATGCATAAAAATACTGAATTATAAATACTGATAGGTTATTTATTAAAATCGTTATTTTTTACAAATTGAATTTATTATTTTATTTTTTTTAATGAAAACAATTTTACAGAATTACATTCAATATTTTATAAAATTTTGGTAAAAATAAATTTTAAAACCTACAGAATTTAACTACAAATAATTCTCAAAGTTATTCATATTTAAAGTATCAATTATTTTTGAAAATCAATTATTTAACTAATAATTTCAATGTAACAAAATTTTCATATAACTTTAATATTTAAAGAATTTTTAGCAAATAAAATTTCATTAAATTATTTTTGAGAAGTACTTTTTTAAAATTAGTTAGAGGTACTTTTAATTATATTTCTTTTCAAGAACTTTTGATTTTAGATATTTTTTTATTCTAAATATTCAAAAATTTTAAGAGTGCACTAGATCTTCACAGAAGTATTTCAATAAAATGAAATTGAATTTAAGAAAATATTTAGGAGTATCAAATTAATTATTCATTCAAAGTTATTCAGATCAAGCCATTATTTACAATTTATTTATATATTTAAATAGTTTGATGCTAAGGTAGTCCTCTGCATTTCCTTGTATTTCACTCTTAATCGACCATACGATTTTCAATGAAGTGATTCAAGTAGGGAAAACTTCATTCTAACTGTTATCAGAAGAAAGGTTAATGTTTATCGTTCTACTGCAAATTTATATAAAATATTAATATATTTTTATTATTGGTAAAGGGAAAACTCCGTACCATGCGGGCAATATTGTACCATCACAATGGGAGATTATCATCCTCTTTTAAACTCTCATAGGCATTGCGTCTGACAGAAATGTAATGCAATAAATATTTTTAAAAATTACTTGACGACTTTTCTTGGATTTAATCAACTATTTCTTTAACATTCGATAATTATTCGATCCGATCATCAAAGGAAAGATAATAATTAGTCTCCCCAGACATCAGCGTTACACAACACGCATGTGGTCATTACTCAAACATTCCTCTCATCATTTATCATCTCTTATAAATTATGTAAACTTATATTTGTCATCTTAATTGCTAATTTTTAAAAGTAAATATTTTGATAAAAAGTTCCTAAATTTACAAATTATTAATTTATCTATCATTATTATTATTATTATTTAAAAATATACGGTATTTCTTCATGAAAATAATCATAAAATGTCTAATGAATTGGTCCCATAATAAACTGGTAATGTTCAAAAATGAAAGTAACGCACATAAACTCGTAAAATAAAAATATTTTTTTTTGTTTTTCATCAACACAATTCTTAGTTTTGTTTGATATCTACCAAGCCACCATTGTTGCGATCAACACTTCTTTGTTAAAGCGTTTTCAGAATCTTTATACTGATCCATTATATGCACTTCAAAACTGATATTTATTGTAACAAAAGTGATTTATATATAATAATACCATCGCTATCACTGGAGGCCGTACTGGAATAATAGTCGCAATAATAGTGCTAGTAATAACCATCAAATGATAATGCTAATTGAAGAATACAAGTTTATAATTTTCTACTTCTTTTGCAATCTAACTTACAAAAACATAATCAGTTTTATGATTTTGCGAGAATATAATTTTGATTTATTGTTGTATTTATATGGATGACAGATGCCTGATATTTGGAATTTTACGGTTGAATAATCTGGAGATTGATGAATTAGCGATTGATAATATATATTTCTACAGTAAATCATTTCCATAATCTATAAGTACGCTGCCAAGTCGACATTTTGCCCGTCTACAGTTTGATTGACATTATTTGGGTTATTATTTCCTTGATTAGGTTTTCTAGTCTAACTTCGTTATTGACAGATTTCTTTTTCTCTTTCACATGACTTTGTATTTGTGTTCCGTCAGTCCACATCGCCCATTGTCCTATGCAAATTGCATTATCCATTGTCCATGCAGCACGATTCCCGATATTAGCGAGGCGCAATGCGATCCATTCCCAGATGCTCACGATCCATCCTGTTCTGAATACACGTGTGTCTATGGTGTGCGGGTGTGCATGTGCATCTGTGTATTCGCCCCAAACGATGTGCGGGCACAGTAACCAAAAATACATACGAGGGGGCAATTTAGAGTGTCTCGTTTACCGCCCGAGGGAATAGCGAACATATGAGAATATCGTTTCGAGAATTCATTTACTAAAAGTGAAACGAATAAATAATATGTAAATTACTATTGTATAATTTGTATCTATGGATGTTATCGTAAATCCATCAATTGTTCTTAAACGTTACGATAGACACTGTATCAAATAGTCATAGAAGTTAATTAATTCAAACCAATTTTTTTTATGGATCAACAAATAAATCAAAATTAAACTCCATTTCTATTTAGGCGTCAAGTTGAAAAAAATACGTAACTCTCAGACGTCACATTCAAACAGTTCTAATAACAATGGTAATGGATCAAGCAATGCCCCGGCTAAACAGCAACCGATTTATGAATCCTCTTCCTCAATGATGAGCAGTGATCTCGATACCACCAGTTTTTTTGATTCCGAAGACGATTCGAGCAGGTCGGTTTTGTCTTGTTTTTATCTATCCGATCATACAAGAAACTACGAAAAAGAAACAGTCTACACAATTGACGATTTTTATATAGGCTAAATTAAATTTAAAAAGAAAAGATTTTTGTGAAAATAAATCATATTTTCATAATATTTTGTTTACGTCAACATTTATATAAATAAAATATTAAATGACATCAATAGTTTCATTAAATAATAAAATTTATTAACGGTATGACCCTTTTGCTTGCATATCAGACTTGATTCTACAAGACATCGTATCGAATAATCTTGGAAGTTAATGAATTCAAACTAATCATTTTTATGGGTCATAATTTTTGTCCAAGGTCGGAATGTTTACTCCATCTTTCGTCATAAGGACTTCAGCCTTTAAAATAATAATTTTTATAACCTTTTTAATACTGAGATTTTTTACTTTGCCCAATTTTGATATTTATAAATGAGTTACAGTTTCTGATTAGTAATGATTCACACTATAACTTCTCATACTATGAATCAAAATTCGCCTGAAAAATAGAAAACTCGGTTGTATCTTTCGAAAATTTGGAGTGATCAACAAACTTACTCGATCTACTAGGCTTTAAGTGTTCACTAATCTGTGTTTTGTACTGATGTTTTCTGAATGCGCGAGTGTTGACTCAGTGTGGGACTTTCAAATTCGGACTTACGATTCGGTTTTCAATATCATTCCAGCTTTCTATTTCACTTCAAAGAAGTCTCACTTTAGATGTTAAAACTATTTTAAAATTTTCTAAATTCTTCTGAAATAGAATTTTTGTAATCCTCATGTGCTACGCTTCACCCTGTTTATTGTCTCGTGAGTATGAATTCTATCAAACATTAGTCTAATATTAGTCTCTATTTTCCGATTTAGGAATATGTTCTAGTGAAATGTTGTCTAACAATTCCAAGTCCATGTCGTGCATTGCTATGACTGGAGGAAAAGTCCAAACTCTGAGAATCAAATAATTAAAATAATCATCCATTCAAATTAAAGTTAAATACACTTAATCCTAAAACTGTTTATTAATACTTTTAATTAATTTATTTCCGAATAAATAATGAATCACTGATGATAATGAATAAGGATGGAAACATGTTAGTATTCTAAAATAATTGCTTTTTCAAGTTTGTTTTCAAAATTTATTATCATTATTAATATTAGGATAATATTATTTGTGTACTTAGAATTTTATATGTCATGTTTATTATTAGAGTTATCATAAATTCAAAAGAAAATACTTGATAACCTCTTATTGCCAATAAATTATGACAATTCTTTACAAAGTATCGATGTATTCAAAACAGAATACACGGCAAATTAAACAATGAAAAACGAAAATTCAACTGGGAATCGGGATGAAGAGTTGGTCTTTTCCTTCCAGGAATAATTCCAAATGGAGCCATACAATATACTAACTCATTATTATTTTTCCAAGATTCTAAATCTCTCATCTCAACAAGTTCGATTTCCCATTTATTTGCGAATAAAATAAATACATCCCTATACAGGATAATATTCGAAACAAATCATATGTATCTTTATTCAATTTCCAGTTTTTTCAAGTTATTTCTTTCAAACTATTGGGTTGTTCGGAAAATCATTTCGTTTTTTTAATACTTGTTTTAAATGTATTTTATATGTTATTTATTTTAGCAGTTGGTAATCAAGGTTAGATTTGGAAAATTTTGGAATAATTAAAAACATTTATATTTGATTTTTGACCTATCAAAGATGGAAAACAAGAATCAGCATTTACGGCATGTATTACTTTTTTACTTCCGAAAAGGTAAAAATACTGTAAAAGCAAGAAAAAAAATTATGCGAAGTGTATGGAGAAGATGTGTTGACAGAACGCCAATGCCAAAACTGGTTTAAAAAAATTAAATCTAGAAATTTTGATGTTGAAGATTCTTCACGTTCCGGAAGGCCCATTGAGGCCGACGAAGACATAATAAATGCATTAATTGATTCAAGCCGGCGAATAACAACTCCCGAAATTGCCCAGACATTACATTTATCTAATTCGACCGTCCATGATCATTTGAAGCGCCTAGGTTTTACATCAAAACTCGACACATGGATTCCTTATAATCTTACCGAACGAAATTTATTCTGTCGTTTAGACATCTGCGATATGCTTCTCAAACGTCAAGAAAATGATTCATTTTGAAGCGCATCGTCACTGGAGATGAGAAATTAGTAGTTTACAATAATGTAAAACGCAGGAGATCTTGGAGTAAAAAAGGTCAACCTGCTCAAAGCACTTCGACAGCCGACATTCATAAAAAAAGTGATGCTATCTGTTTTGTGGGATTTCAAAGGAATCGTATTTTATAAGCTTCTTCCAGACAAAACTATGGTCAATTCGGACGTCTACTGTCATCAGCCGGACAAATTAAATGAATCCCTTAAACATAATAATTGTTTCACCAAGATAATGTCAGACCTCATACAAGTTTGGTCACTCGCCAAAAGCTTTTTTACATCATGCCTCACCCACCTTATTCTCCAGACTTCGCACCTTCTGATTATCATTAGTTCCGGTCTCTACAAAATTATTTAGATGGTAACACTTTTGGATCAAATGAAGATGTTAAAAATCACCTGGAAAAGTTTTTAGCAACAAAGAACAAATATTTTATGAACGTGGAATCATGTCACTGCCAGGAAGATGGAAGAAGGTATTATACCACAATGGTCAATATGTATTTCAATAAAATATTTGTTCGTCATAAAAAATTGTCTTTTACTTTAATACAAAAAAACGAAATGACTGTCCGAACAACCCAATATTTGTTCTAGGTCCCACAATATCACTTTGATATTTTAAAAAACGCAACTTCCCATCTGGATCCTTCACTGGTCTGTTAAAGGAGATTTACTGATGATATTTGGCTTTAACTAATTTTTAATATTAACCATAGTTTTCTCCCCATCAACTTCCTACTTTTAATTTTAAAAAGCCATCGTCCTTCTCTGAATGGGATCTTTTAAAAAAGATCCAAAAATAAACTTTAAAAAACATTAACCAAAAAATGACACTGTTTAAAACACCCAGCATTAGAACTAGTAAACAAATCATAAATATTACTTTAAATATATTATAATTGCAAAACCAGATGAAATTAAAATATAATAAAATAATAAAATCAGATGAAATTAAAATATTTTTCTTTAAATTGAAAGATAGAATTCTAATTTGTTTTCAATTTCCTTCAGATTTTCCAGCGCAACAGAAACGACAATGTCATCAAAATATGGTCGTCAAAGAAGACAATTGCGTCGGAGAAGAAAAATGCCACATTTAAGTCGAGTGAGTATCTCTTAGTCGATTTATGAGTACGATTCAATGGAATGAGTGCCAACATTATTTATCTTTGGTTTGCGTGATCGGTTCTACTGAGATTGTGTGCTTGACCGTCGGTTGATATCCGATCCGGACTATGTGATCCGCCCCTGAGAGAATACATCGAGACTCACCACTCAAATATGCCTGATTTGTGCCCGAGTCTGACAGTTTTATGGCCGCTTCTGTCCCATAGGCTAATTGTTTTTGAGAATAACTAAGGACAATAAAGATTCATGAAACTCACCCGCTCTCACCTATTAACAATAATTCTCTCCATTCCAAATTTAACGACTTCTTTTAGAGTGTCTACTATAAAATTATGGTTCTATTCATTCAAATACAAATTATTATTATTATTATTTGTGTTTGTCAGCTTCGATCTCTACATCTGTTTTTCCATTTCTGACTGTTACAGTTGTTCTGTGGCGACTTTAATTGGCTAATTTCAATGTTTCACTGATAAATGCAGCGGATTTGTTTGTTTTAATCAACCAGCGATTCTTCCACGGGCATCTGAATGTGATTAATTAAACACATCGAAAATTATTTTGCTAAATAATGCCATTGATGAGAACCGTGAACTGATCGCAAGGAGATTATTCACCAATTACTTACTCCATAAAATCTATGGATTTTAAATTATAATTATTTTATTTATTTATTTTAAAAATATCTAAGTCTAAAAACATATTTATAATCCTAATGATTATTATTTTATCCTATCATAACTATTTAAACTATATTTCTACTTCACGCGAAGTTGTAATCAACAAGATCGTCGTCATTATAAAATTATTATCATTCTTACAGAGGCTATCTTCATTTGTTCATCGATGAATAAATCATGATAATAAAAGTAATTGCAACAATAAAATAATAATAATGATAATAAATCGTTGCGTGGCCAGTGGAGGGACTCTCTCCATCCCAGCCAATGGACTCTCTCCATCCCGTCCACATCGATTATTGTCATCCGTAGAGGTGACTCACCTCTCCTCGTCCATCCATTATCAGTGACGATTTGCCACTTTTTCATGCTTTATATTTTAATTCACTATTTATAATATTAATCTCATATTTTCATAACTTTATTTCTGTTATCGACAGTATTTTCAAATAATATTAATTAATTGATATTATTTATATTATTTAATATATTAATATTATTTTCAATTTTCATATTTAATTTTATATTGTGAAATAAAAATTTTACAATCATATTAATCTTCGTCAATATAAAAAGAACGTAATAAAAGTGTTCTATTAATATTAGTATTGATTAATTCCTAGCTAATATTAATGGGATAAAATCTCGTTTGTGCGGAGAAGAGTGTGTTGATGAATGTGCTGACAAACACCGGTGGATCTAATATACAACCGCCGCTAGATACATAGATATATAGATATAATTATATGCAACATATACATATATGTATACATATGTAATGGTGATGTTGATGCTGCTGCTGACGGTGATGCTGGTGACGCACTGACGATGTTCGTGATGATCCTGTGGCAGCGCTCGTTGATGCACACTGGCATCATCTCCAATGGTGACTAATGCCTTCCACGACTGGATGAATCAATTCTGTCTAGATCTCATATCGCCTCTCTGATCAAACTCATTATGCAAATAGCATATTCACGTGTTATTTATTGTTCATCAAGTGTTTACTTTAGTTTTTAATCAATTTTCTACTAGTCTTTTATATCAACTGGTATTATTCTTTCTCTCATTATCATAATTATAATACCATTTCCTGGTTTCACATATACACAAAATATCATTATTTTATATTTATTTAAAATTATTCTTTTATCAATTGATTGTGGATTTTACCAAATCGGTATACTTGTTTTATGTAAAAGGATGAGACCTTGGCATTATGTCTTGCGACCACTGCATATTCCTTTCACAGAGAACTTATCGAAATGTCCAGAAATTGTTAAAGTTTCCCACACTCATTCTCTTCGTCGACATTCCTAAAAATATCCATGTACTTTTCTTTATAAAGGATGTTAATATAATGAGGGAAATATTACTGAAAATCGTATTAAATAAAATATTATTCAATTTAATTAATTTATTTATATAAAACTGTCATTCAAAAAAATATCAGAATAAAATAGATGAGATAGTAACAATAAAATCAACTAGGTAATACTGTAAAATATAATTGTTAATTGACTATTAATAATCATTAATTATTTAAAAATAATAATAAAAAATAAATAATAATAACTAACTATTAATAAAAAGGTTGTGGCTAAAAGATCAAATTTAAATATCTCATAATTATCACAAACGTTCTTCGACATATTGTTACTTGAATTTGAATTTTCGAATTATAAAAATTAATTCATGTTCTATTTTTAATGAAATAATATTTGAAAGTGATTTAATTAAATTTTTATTAATTATATTACTTAATTATGTATCTGTAAAACCTAATTTTAAACCTTATTTCCTCTTTTAACGTTTATTTGATTCTGATGTTTTGTTGTTTCGATTTTGACAAAACAGCTTCAACGTCGTCCTCGTCGTCGTCGTCATCGTCGTCAGTCGTAGAGTTGTCATTAAGGTCAATTCATCGATGCCAACTGTTCTGTCAATCAAGGCCCTGCCAAAAACAATGGATTTGATCTAGAGCTTATCGATATTTATCAGTAACAAAACACATGGTCTGATATTTCTGAGAGATGAAACAAACAGAACATTGTTATTCATCCGTACCCGGGCTTTGTTTCTATGCTTAATTTTACTAAATCGATTTTTTACTTCTCCTATCTTTTTTTTCTGTGTATATATTTACAAAAAGGTTTCTTTTATAACTCATTGTGAATTTAACTTTCTTCTTTTTGTCGCTTGTGAATCATTTAATGACTTACTAAGAATTCGTGATAGTAAATCAAGCAAAAATAATGAATCAAAGACAGAAATCGCAAATTGAAATCACAATAAACCAGAGAAACTGATTTCAAATGAGATTATTTTTTTTCTCAAGGCAAATATTACAGCTACTTCGAGGGAAAATAAGAAACAATAAATTGTTCTCAAATTCAGTTTTCCTTTGATTAGCACATTTTTCCAGTCAATCCCCGAGTCGTCTGAGACTGGTGCCAGTCGGTTGCCAGGGATTCTCTATGGGCAGACCATCACCGGTGTATCGCCGAGGATGAGGAAGCTGTAGCTGCTGCTAATGATGCACTGACAGATACAGTGTTTACTGAGGACAAATAATGGCAATTATTGATTGAAAGGATGTATCAATTATTTGTTTATTCGTGTCTTTTATTTATCCCATTCATTGATTAAATAATGGCATTATTCTTAAGCGGGGTCCGATTCTGCTTAAATACTGTATCATATCATTTGTAGCAAGAACCCCTGGCACCGGCATTTGTTCCTGAAGATGCATGCAAAATTGGGGATTATATATACTTTCATTACTAGCTATACTTAAATAGGGAGGATGGGAGGAATTAAAAATTATTATTAAATAAACAATTTAACTAGTTTTAATTTTGTATAATATTACAGTATTTTGTCCATTGTATTATCCATTTAATTGCAAATTTAATTAATATTTTACAATTGTTAATTATATCTACACACAAGAGTGTTCACTGAATGAGAATAATTCCAACAATCAAGAGAATATTCCATAAACATTTATGCAAGTAAATGACCACAGGTTGTCAAAGTTAGTA
>MQRK01148481.1:0-11033 GCA_001938485.1 Girardia tigrina | reverse complement strand
AGAACTCGTCTAATTCAAAGAGGAAATTCTAATTTATCTTGACATTTCTGTCGTCGGAATTCATAGTGATAACATCCAGTTATACCATTACTATCAATGAATCGTTTTTCTACCTCCCAAATATCATAAGCCGCGGTTTATTATGATTATATTTAACTGTCATACCGATAATTCGAATTTTTATGTGTAACTTTTATCTAGAATTTGATTTAATTAATCAATCTTTCATTTCCTGTAACAAGTGAGTATGTTTTGTTTAAAGCTCGACAATGTTATTTTTATGTATGTTGTTACATGTATCACAATGCGACCACATAATAGATTTCTACCGTCTCAAAATAGTATGTAAGTATACGGTACCAGTCAATGTCAGCGGATTTTTGTCGCATGGAGAAAATCAACAAATCGATTTCCATAGCATTAGCTGCGACGCATCCAACCGGATCACTAATCATTTATCGGGTTTTCAGGTTTAGACGGTACTGGAAATTCGTCTCACGTGGCACTCACGCCGACGAATTTCCATCAAACTACCGACACCTAAACCACTCGCATACTGAGTTTCACCCGATGAATGTTTAGTAGCGGTCTAAACATGGAATCAATATTTGTTCAGCAAATCTCATGTTAATGATTTCAGTTAATACATTTTTACTGGTACAGAAATATACTTATTACTGATATGGGACTCCGAAAAACAATCTATTTATTTCATATCACTAATACCAACAATCTTGAAACTACCTTATGTTGATCATTCTAAACAATAAATTTTTCAGATTATTTTGTGTTTATTAATTTATTTAGTTAATGGAAGATAAAGATCCACTCACTCCCATTTTCCATTACAGTGATGCTTCATTAAACCAAGATTCAAGAATTCATATGGAATCTAATAGACCCATCCACTTTTACATGGATTTATTGTATAAACGATATATATTTATATATAAACTTAAATTTTTTATTGGAAAACATATTTCGCCACTTTTGTGACATTATCAGTTCTGTATTTAAGTAAAAAACATATTGTTTATATAGTAAGATGACCATTACATCATTATGTGTTACCTCAAAATACTCTAATCTGATTTGACGACTCATTACACGACTAGTTTACTTTACTTTACTTTTTACCTAAATACAGATCTAAACATGCCACAAAAGTTTCAAATAATGTTTTCTAATAAAAGTTTTAAGTTAAAATTGAAAATTTAAGTTATACGAGTTTAATTGGAAACTTACAATTTGATTTAATCATTTTTGTAATTTATATATATATATATATATAGTTCACGTATGTCTGACATTAAAATTTCCTGAATTTTTCATAAATTTAAGTAAGTTAAATTAAGTAAACTATTAAGCTATGCATAATTATTTTGTCTTTCTTGGAAATACATTTTATAGACTAAATTTATAATTGCATTTTACTGTCTCGAATTAATGCACTTTGAGATATGACAAATTCTGCTCGACTTTACTCAGAGGCTCAACAATAGAAATAATTATTGTGAATTATCATTCACTTGTATTATCAAAGGAAAATCCTTTTAAAATAAATAATAATACTTTTTACTCTTCTTTAATGTTTTTGACTCAGTGCTGCTTTATATTTATTGATACATTTTTCTTGACTTCTTATCGAACTTGGCTTCATTAATCATATCATTTTCTGTCTACTTAGCATATGCAAGCTATTACTGATTTTCTCAGGTAAAAGACTTTACAAGAATTATGTTGAGATATTGTTTTCTTTCAATTTTTAGGTAGTAAGAACTTTTTTTATAATGTGAATATATTTTTCATTGATCATAAATATTTTATGAAAGTATCATAATAAATGTTTCTTTTCCTGGGGAATAACCTTAATACATTAAATTTTTAACTTTATCATTAAAAAATCATTCCTTATTTCAAAAACAGTATATGATTTCAAATAAAGGATGCAAATTTGGTGTGACAAATCACCTGCCGAATTAACGAGCTATGAAAATGGATGGCATTGTATCTTAAAACTCTATACCGGATCAATATCATAAGTTTACTAAGCGAATAAATGATTTCATGTCAGAGGGGGCTGTAGCTGCTCAGAAGCATTAGAATTAGTTGGTGTGGAGCGGCAACTGGTACAGATCTTGGTAGTAGTAGCAAGTATTAAAGTGAAGATTGAAGTAGAAAGGGGTTCCATGAGAACAGTATTAGAACATGAGTTAGTCGGTCATAAGCGATTTGTCTGATAACTCGGTTATCAGAGAAAGTTGATTTACAATTTAATAAATTCAAGAAGTTCCGAATCTCTTTTGATTATTTTCTCTGGTATAATCAAGTCGTCACGCTGTAGCTGCTTTTGCAAATCCCGAAATATTTTCAAAACATCTACTATGAGACTGTTAAGTCAAACTTGATGCGATTCATATGCCCATGTTTTCAAATATATCCGTGCTGTTACTCTTTCTTTTTTCATTTTGCCTTTCAATTCTAAAAACATAAAAACAGACGTAAAGATTATGAAGAATGGCTATTATAATGGTTAATTATGTGCTCTGCAAATAAAACTTCGTAATGAGTAGAGAAATGATTCGCCGTTGGTTGAAATTGATGCAGGAGTTTCTTTGTCTTTTTAGATGTCATGAAAAAGGTAGCTAGAGAATTGGCATTTTTAATTCAGATACACAGCTCCGAAACGCCTCCTTCAATGCTTTTAAAAGCGAGGTCATTCCTGTGAACAAAACACCAGAATTTCAATAGATTAAGATTCAACCAGTTCTTCATAAGCTTCAAAAGCCCCCTTGTTAACCCTGTATTAGCTCTTTCGTCATATGTTGTAACACCAATCAGCTTGAAAGTTGGTGCGACCATGATCTCCAGAGCCTGCTAAGTGTCTTACAGCAGTCCAAGAGCTTCAATATATTGAAGTTTTTTAATACTTTGAAGACGTTCTTTACTTCACTCTCTTTTGTAACTATTCTCGCAGAGACTTAGTTGTAATCCACTATTTACCCATTGACACTGCTATCAACTTGTACTTTACAAGTAACACAATCCTATAGCTCATGAGGGAGTTCCTTCTGAACTTCTCCTGCAACTATGAGTAGCATTTCTCGATAGCAGTTTCGGTCTTTGTAATGTAATGTCAATGAGGGAGGTTGAAATTCCTCCAATGGTGAATTCATTTCTGTTGTATACGTCAACTTCACAAAATTTAAAAAATTATTTAAAATTCAAGAACTAAATTAACATATTAATAAAATAAAAATTCAAAATTAAATTAAAACTCCTAAAATTCAAGATTCATAAAAAGTATAAAAATTCAAACAAAGATTTTTTTTATTACATAAATTAAAAAAAATAAACAAAATGCACATATTCAAATTACAAAACTGATCTGTTTAGTGGTGGAATACGGAGGATCAATTTGATACTGCATTGTTTATAAATAAACGTTGATCGAAAATTCTCGTTCTCATTAAATACCACTTACAAAAGACTGTCAAGACGGAGCAATCGAATAAATCGACTGTTAAGTCGATTATGACGCGAAGACTGAAATATCACAAATGAGGTGTGGTGACAAATTCATAGAATTAGTGAGCAAGTTCTGTTACCTCGGCAGAATATTGACCACATGTTGTAGCTGCAGTACGGATATCGGTCAGAGGTTGCGTTATAGAATGAGTAAGTTAAGAGAGTAACTTAACTTGTAACCTGCGGTTCAAAGTAACCGAGTTCCCTTAGCTGTGAAAGAAGACTAATCGAATCACACATTTTTCCGGCAGTGTATTACGGAAGTGAGTGATGAGCAACACCTGAAAAAGAGGTATTCCAGCTACAAGCCTTTCGTAATATCTTCACACGTACTGCTCTTGGTAAAACTAAACTTGACAGAATGCGTAATACGGATATTTCAATTAGTATACCCAAGGTACGTGTGATACTGGTGAAACTGCGTATTGTATTCTTTGAGTACAATAGACGAAAAGGTGTACGTGAGGTAAAAAGAGTATTAAACTCTTAAACGGCCTCATGAAAAAATCAATTAATGAAAGAGCGTATCTGCCGCGATATGCTCTGGTTATTTGGCGGTCAAGAAGATCTGGTCGAATACCAGGAATGCTAAAATGAGAGATGAATTCTCAACACTGACAATAAATTCAAACACCTGATTAAAGGAACTGTAACTGAAAAAACTAACAGAAGTAATTGAACAAGGAAATGAGTACCCAAAAAGTCTCCAGCCAGTATCAAAAGAGTGCAATGCACTTATCCTTCTTGTTTCAAAGCTTTTGCAGAACAGAAGGAATTAAGAAGACACATAAAAAACGTACATACAGTCACGACGCCGCAGCATCAGATTGGTGACAAACTTTTTAATGTCCATGGAAAATTGTCACAAAACATATAAAACGGATGGATGGCTAAAGAGACATGTATTGATCGATCAGCGAATCCAAGGCAGTACCAGTGGTACTAGTACATCACAGAATAACGTGGATGAAGAATGTACAAAATCTTCGAACCCGATCGCAATGCGTGATGTATCAGTGCCCCTCGACGGTGCCGCGGAGACGAACCCAGGAGTGATTCCAAGGGTGGTTCTTGACTTTCGGTTTAGTAATACAAAGGATGTGGGGATATTTCATTGTCCCTTTACTCATTGTACGAAACATGTTTACACAGCCAAAGCTCTACAAAATCACTGTACGAGGGATCATGACTGGTCCTTTCTGACTGGGAATCCGAAGCGTGTCGATGCACTGAAAACTTGCATTCTTGCATCTAAAGCCATGTAAGAAAGTCAACAGGCTCTGTATTGTCTATTTTTGGTTTCTACGCGATACAGTTTCTTTGTTTCACTACCCTGTACTCCAATGCTGGTACTGTAGTCTCTACAATACACATGTTATCTGTTCAGTCGGGGGAGGCTTTTTACTAATACATTTATTTTCAGTGTTATTTGAGTTATATTTTAGAGACAACTCTCGGAAAATCCTTCACCATTAATCATCGTTTTATTTAGTCTATTTTTCTGAATTTTTAATAATGATTATTCAAACAAATTTACTCATTTTCCGAACAGATTTGTAATTACCTTTTAGTTTTAAAATATTTAGTTATTCGTTTATAAAATTAATCTATTATACATTTTTAACTTGAAAATGTATTTGTAAAATATTTCATAAAAATTTTAGATGCTCAAATAATTCAAATTTCTAAAAATCTTTTTAATTAAAACATTAAACATGTCAATTTAATTTATTTAAAAAGATTACTTATATTTAAAATTTACCCTAACTAATCACTTTATACTGAAATGAAATTTTATCGGATTAAAAAATATTCCCTTAATTTTAACTCTAAGTTTTTTTTCGAAAGATTACTTTTCGCTAATGCAATGAAACACAAATTTTCCAACGGAGTGCGAGAATCACAATTCTAATTTACACATGTCTCATTCATACATAATTTCAGTTATTCCTCAGAAAATTATTAAAAGTTGTCTTTGAATATTAAAATTAAATAAAATTTATTTAGAAAATAATTGACATTTACGTCTTGAAGAAACAATTAGATTTCTAATAATCTGACCGGAAAAAGAGTCAATATTACATTTGAAGATAGAAACTGAAATATTATATTATATTTCTCTCTAATTGCAACCTTAATATGAGAAAATATAAATTCATGGTTCAGTTAAGGTTTATTGTTTCCACTATGTATACCCCGGAATATTGAACGGTTGAAATCTCAAATTATAGATGTATGAAATTATATGGATGTATAAAAATTAGGAATAAATATTAAATAAATAGTAGGAAAACAATCATAATGATTAATAATATTGTTTTAAGAATTATGAAGTAGACAAAATATTACATTTGTAAGAAATGTAGAGAGATCAAAAGAAAATTCCGTTTTTATATATTTGTATTCAAAAAGGTTAAAAATCAATGTTGTTAGGTTGGAAATTAACTTCCATTAGAAATCAAAAAGAAATTAACATTTTCAAAATTTATTCAAACTACAACAGGTTAAATTTGTTATTTAAACAAGTTTTCATTTTTTTATTTTCTTTTTTTAATTCTATTTTCCATTATTTTTTTAATTTCGATTATAATTCGACATTTTTAAAAAACCAAAATTCTTATTTCCAAAAATTAAAGAATTAACAACATCACTTTCTTATAAATGTGATATACATGTCAAGTTTTATTTTTTTACAAATTTAATCACATAACATTTAGCAAAACAAGAAAATTTTGATTAAAGTTAGATAATTATCTATAAATAGGTACCACCACTTTCAATTACTCTGTCGACATGGGCTTCAAAGTCAGTAAATTGCTTGCAAAATTCCTCAGGAGTAAAAGTTGCAATAAAATTTGGGATCATTTCCTCTACAAAATCTTTCTTGCACAAAGTATTCAAGCCTCAGAGTTTCTCAAAGTTTCTAAAGATATAATGATCCATTAAATTCAGATCAGGAGAATGAGGTTGCTGTCGGAATAGGTTGGTATTCTTTTCTTCCAGCCAATTTTGAACTGTCCTAGCGACATGTAGACGAACATTATCATGCATGAGGATGGGGCATGAAATATGAAAATGTGTAAAAAATTGCGATAGGATTTCCAAATAGCTTTCTGCAATAACAGTTTCTCCATGATTCAAAATCTTAAAGTCGGTGTCACCATGAAAATTGACGGTCATTAGCCATAGAAACCTTTTGACACGCATCATTCTTCTGGCAACCGTTGATGTGTTGCTCCCAAAATTGACCCACGTCCTGGTGGACGACCAAAATAGTAAATGTCGAGTATATATTCACTTTCATTTAACTTTTTATAATATTGCGAGACATCCTAACATGTCGAATTTATTTGCATCCTGATACACTAGTTTGTTTGTGAGTTTTGCTAAAGTTATATAGAACCCATTTGGCTTGGACATTGATTTTTTGAAGTTCTTGAGTGAGAATACGTTTAATATCAG
The DNA here is from genome assembly GCA_001938485.1 of Girardia tigrina. Taxonomy (NCBI): domain Eukaryota; kingdom Metazoa; phylum Platyhelminthes; order Tricladida; family Dugesiidae; genus Girardia; species Girardia tigrina. The sequence goes on along the minus strand of MQRK01148481.1, from coordinate 4,043 downwards.
TGATCATGGAGAAACTGGTGAGGCTGAAGGACTTGTCAGAATCAATAATACCACGAATGTATTCCACATTTTCTTGAGTTGCAGAAGTTCGTGGTCTTCAAGATCCTTCTCGTCGCTTAAAAGAATCAAATTTACTATCATGATATTCTTTCACGATTTGCTGCACCCTTCTAAAAGTAATTATGTCTCCCCATTCGTTTTCGATAAGGCGGTGAATGTCGGTTTCCCAAAAACCATTCTTTGTTAGAATGAGGATGAAAAACTTCTTTTCTTCTAAAGTGATTTGCTTCCCCATGAACCGTGCTGTTACAAAAACGAGAAGAGCATAACATGAAAATTTTTTTGAGTTGAATCAATTTATTTTAATTTTAAATATTTGCGGTAAATATCTATTGCATCTAAGTCCAGACTATCGTATATATCAAAAATCAATAAATCAAATAATGTATCACTTTTATTGCTATCAATGGTTTGACAAAGGTAAATAAATCCTTGATTTACAAAACTGCCACAGTAATTATTGTAAGTGTTTCTTGAAAAATGCGTCCTAAAACAAATCGAGTTTTTCGTTGATTGTGGAGAATAAAACATTTTATCGTAACGAAAGAGTAAAGACGAAACATGTTATAATCCGCGAAGAATATTAAATGTTCATGTTCGTGTGAAGAACACACTAATCGACGAAAGGCATTCATCTCCGAAAATTTTCTGATACCCAAAATAAGTAGAGATAGATCGGAAAAATAATCATCTTTGTCTTTGATAGCAGTTAATTGGATACGTGAATAAATTTATTTTTTACGATGAGTCATTTAGAATGGCTTGTTAATCTATAGGAGATATTCCACTTAATATTTTCCAACTACTGGAGATCCATCCGATACATAATTGCAGATATATTGTGAGTCAAATCTGGAGAAAATTTTGTTAACATATATTCATATATATATATATATATATATATATATCAATTTGAATTTTTAATATTTATTTTTAGGAAATAATTCTTATATCTTATTTAGATATATTTATTTGCACAAACTATAAAATTTGAATTTTTAATGATTAAAACAATTAATTGAAAGTAAAGATAATTACAATCAATAAAAAACGTTGTTCTATTTTTGTGTAGGGGGTTTCCATGCTGTTACGCTACGTTTAGCCATATGTAAATTATATTATTTTCTTAAATATTGAATTATTTTTAATTTGTAATATATTTTTTATTTTGTGTTTTAGATTTGCAAAGTCTTTGGTCAAATAAAAATTTTAAAATGTAAATTTTCAGAAGGTATTCATAGTGATTCTATTAGTGTTTGTGGAGTCACAGTTCACCTGATATCCGGTCAGTTGGTTTCAAAGAAGTTTGAAGTCCAAGTATGAAAAGATTATAACTTTTATGACAGTATTTCCTCTTTTATCATAAAAATAACATTCATAATAAATATAAATATGTTTATCAACTTAGAAAATTCAATTTATGGGTTTAAATTTTAAATCAGACAGCGCATTGTGAGACATTTTCATTCAAAACATCATGTCAAATAATATAAATAATTTTTAAAATACTCTACTAAAACAACCATTAAAAATAAAGTCTTCGGTCAAGAGCATATTTGACTCTTTTCTGCTGTATTATGAGTTTATTGAGAAAGTCATCTAAAATGAAAAAATTATAAGGCTGTCATATTATCAGTATATTGAAATGATAAAGTTTATAATGTTGCTGGCCTTCCTATTGGTTTTCTATAAATAGATTTCTTAGAAATGATATTGCATGAAACGTTTTTCTATTTCAATATTATTCACAATATTGCTAAGCATGGAATTACGAAAGGAGCTGATGGACTTTGAGAAGAGCACAATCTATGGCTGCCGTCTGTGAAACAAATTTCAGAGTGAAATTGCACAGCTAACTTGTCACCCTTAATATCTCTCTTGGCTTTTTTCTTCTATGTTTTCAAAATCTATTAAAATTATTTATACATTGAGTAAGTTATTGAATAATAATGGTTACTCTAAGTCCATTGTAAAGTACATTTACTTAAATTAAAAATATTATTTTTAATTATTAAAAAAAGATATTTTAAAATAACTAATGTTGTTTTAATAATCACAATTTGCAAATAATAAATTTTCAAAAATTGTGTTTTATTGTTTTTAATAATCGATGGATGAAATTCACGTTCATCATAGACTGTAGATAAAATAATTGAAAAATAAAAAATTAATAATGAATAAATTAATAGTTTAAATATTGAAACTGCTTTATAACTGGGTATATTCTAAGCTTACCTTACTCTGGGCGTTTTAGACGCCTAAAGAATTCAATCTTGAAATCAACAAATAATATTTTAAATTTAAAAATTATATCTCAATCATTTAAAGTTGACAATATGTTTTGCAATAAATCACATACTCCCTTAGGTTTGTGTTCGGACATTGTTTATCAATACACAGGTAATGGGTGCAATGCCACATACATCAGAGAGACTGTCCGTCATCTCTGCAAATGAGTCTAGGAACACAGTAAAAGAGGTGAAAGAGTAATTCAATAAGACTTACGCACTTAATTGCACAATCATTCATTTATTATGCAAAAGCAATAAAAAAGAACATAATCATTGATCTGGTGATGGCGGTTTGAATTTTTATTCGAAATATATTATCAAAAAAATATTTTTTTAAAATGGCGTTTATTTGTAATTATTAATAAGACATTGCAATAATAAATAAAAGTATTCTCTTAAAACTAACTTTTATAAAGCTAACATTAAAGCTTGCAAATATTAAATTATAATTGTTGATGATGGAATACAAAATTCCAAAAAATATTCATTCATGAATTTCTACAAAAACCTTTAGTAAGATTATAATATAATTATATAATATAGAATAATAAAAATAATATAAAATAACGATATAATGTAATAATATATAATTCTAATAATTATTTTTGTTATTTAATAAAATGTAATTATAACAAAATAGTTTTTTTAATTATTATATAATGGAAAAAACAAATATTATTTTTTTATAAATTTACTCATTTGCGTCGCATTTTAAATTTTTGTACAATAAATTGTTTATAATTGTTTTGAGTAATAATAATTTAATATGGATTTTTTAATTCAGTTATATAACATATCACAGATGTTTTCCTTTGAAAAAAGAATTGAAGAGGTTTTTATTGAAACAGTTCCCATTTCGAATAGCTCATTAAAACAAGGAAAGTTATATAGTGAATCGATTTTGTTTAAATATAAATTAAAGAACGATTTGAAGCTGTTGAATGTTTCCTTCTTCAATCATCTGGAAAAATGTATTATTTTTCGTTGCGGAAAGCATGGATGTTTTAATTTAAAAATTATAAGGAATACCATTCATTGTTGGTTTTCCCGTATCGACATCAAACATGGAGATTCTTGTAATGTGACTTTTCAAGTAAAAAATTTATTATATTATTTTTTTAAGAAATATTCTTTTTTTTCAGGTGGAAAATAATTTATATTCAACTTCAATGAAAATTATATTTTTAAATAAATATTTATATTTGGAAAATAATAAATTCAAATATAATTTTCTTCTGGGATTCATTGTTGTTTTAATCGGCGCAATGTTTTTATTTGTTTTTATAATCGTTTTAAAATATTATAAAAATCATTATCGATATGAAAATATAATGTTTAGTCGTTGTAAACAAAACCAAAGATCCGGAATCCGTTTCAGAAGATGTAAACTATTTTTCCTATTTTATTCTTTTATTACAAAAAGGCCAATAATTTTACTTTCATTAAAAATTAAAACTCTCAGTATTTTTTAAATTGAATTTTTAGTATTAAAAAAAACGGTACGCGGTGCTTTGACCACAGGTGCTTTGACCATAGGTGATTTGTCCACAGTTTTTAATATTTTTAAAATATTATTTGATTAAAGCTTCTTTTATATATTTATTGGACATGTTTCGATGATTACATACATCATCATCAGCAATATTTGGAAATTTAACATTTTAATATTTGTATAGTTCTCCATGATTTTGG
>MQRK01148436.1:0-10833 GCA_001938485.1 Girardia tigrina | reverse complement strand
TTTTTATTAGATTAAAATTTCGTTTGAGATTTTTAAAAAAAATTTTTTTCATTTTTTGACAATAAAATTTAATTGTATTTTTCGACAAAATTTAATTTGTTCATAAAAATTGTTTTTTTATTTACAAAAATTATATTTTATTAAAAAATTCCAATGATCTTGAGGAGACGGAAGACCCCGCTAACCTTGATAAGCTCCTCTAAACAGAGTTATGAAGTGAAAGAGCTCTTAAACAATGGCGTCTTATTCAAGGAAGATTATTCTTCGAATGAAGAAGTCAAAGGATAAAATTTGAGGATTTGAAGGATTCTGCAACGTTCGCATAATTCAGGGGCCGTGGCGGACAGAGTGAATAAAAGAGCCATATCGACTTGTCTTTTGCTCTTATCGAGTGCAGATAGTCGCACTGATAAAAAATAGAATTATTTTACAAGAAATATCGCTTCATAGATAATTTTTGGTTTATTGAAAGATAATTACGACGAAATCGAATTTTGAAGTGCCATTCGATTCTGATTTTTTTTCTGAAAAGAAAAGGAATAAAATTAAAATAATGGAATTAAAAATATGATACACATATTTACTTAAATTAGTTAATAATTATTATCATTTTCCAATCTGATATTTGAAATTGACAACTTTACAGATTATTTATTTTTAGATACATAGTTAAAAAAGCATATTTTATTTCAATATTATATTCAATTTTATATTTCAAATTCACCCGAAGGGAAAACGTTCAGAGCTCAAAATAACGCGACAAATCACACTCCGCCCGAGTGACACTAGAACAAGTCAGTTTGCAAGTGACCTAATTAACCATTTACGCCGGCCGTCCTCGTTTGAGGACGCTTGAAAAAATAAACATTCAGTGACTTTAGAAGAATGTTTATGACATTTTTCAAGTTTTATCACGTCTATATAAACAAAGTAATGAGTCAATGACCTTACTTTGCTTTAATAATGACTGGTTGAGATTGTACAGTCACTGTAATATCATATCTTAGTGCAGACGAGTGTAGTTTTTTTTTAAAAAGTTTAGGCGTTAATGGGTTAAGAATGCTCCTTCACACGAATGTCGTTCCCAATAACTATCAAAATGCCTTCAGAAAGTCCTGAAATAGTCAATTATAATATCCATTTCTATCTTTTTTTAAATTCAGTAATAATCTAACCTTCTTTGTGCAGATATCTTTGAATTTGTTTATAGAAATAACAATCAAACTTTAATCAATTGCCTATAGAATATGGTAATTTTCTTTCTTAGAACAATCATAAGAAGCAATTATTAAATTTGTAACTTATTTTTCAAAAGTAAATTATCCATTGTTCATTTTATAAATTTTTCGGGAATGAATGTAAAATAACCCGATCTTAGAAAGAGTTTTCTGAGGAGATCAAGAACAAAAATGTGCTTTGTGTGCTTCTTTTATATTTATTTTCAGAAATTTGTCGGGAATTAATGTCTAAATAACAGTCACAACCGCTGCGTATTGAGAATTTTTGACTGGCGCGATTTCATTCAGTCCATGATGTAATCATATTCCGATATTAATTTCTCACTGGAATCAACAAATTCATTCAGTGATCTGACGACGACGGTTGATCCATCGAAATATATTTTGTCCTTTAAAAATCAACCTTCAAAAGTAAATAAATAAAATGTAAAGATAATCTATATAAATAAAATTTATAATAATGATAATATGTAAATCCAGCTAAAATGGAATATGATTCACGTTTCCCGAGAACAGCCGAGAAAGGCGGCGGGATCCTTGAGTCCCTCGGAGGACATTCGAACATCGTCCCATTAATTGTTTCTATCTCCTTTCGTGTTTCTTTTTTTCCCAGTTCTAATTAAAAATGTTTTTTGATGAAAAACACAAATTTTTTAATGAAAAATAACTATTTTTATAATGTTAATTGCAACAGAAGAGAATGGAAACATTATTTACTGAAAAGAAAAATATGTTTTATATGTTGTTTTATTTTAATTGATTTTATAAAATATTATTTATATTGAAAAGATAAAATAAATTGTTGCTGATTCAATGCATCTATGAATGTTGACTTTGAGGGAACAAAGTTTCTGTCCTCATTCCCGGGAGGATTTGAAGGAAGAATGGAAGAGTAACGAAAGGAAATAATACTTTTATCCGGTTTTGGTACAAGAGATTCATTGTTTGAAATACAATAACTTCATTTGAATGATATATTATCAATAAAATTAATATATAAGTATCTCTTGATGGTTTCCCTATTTCTGGCTTAATGTAACAATATGTCTTTCTCTTAGGAGAGATATAAAACCCCTTTCGTCGTTCCTCATTATCTTACGTCCAGAATCATCATATTTTCTCTCAAAATTGAAGTCATCATTTTAATGACCTAAAATAATGTCTTTATATTATTGTTTCGAGAATTAAATAACAAGTTTTTATATCTCTTTCTGAAGGAATCGCACGCTAATTGTACAGATGGTTTGTATCGATGTTACAGGGGAATCGTTACAGGCGTCTCCTGTACGCAGCATCACATTTATATGTACCAAATTTAAGAGACAAAATATTAAAGAATAAATAATTTAAAATTAAAGTATAAATTCTTTAACATTTAAATTCTTTTTTATTTATGTGCTTCAACCACATCAATTTAATTTTTCGAACATTTATTAACATCACAAGCAGAATTGTCATTACAGCAATTATTCAAACTACTTTCACTATTCGACATTTTTTTATTGATTAATATTTTTCTGTCATTCCATTTTTTTTTGAAAACTGTAAAATAAGATGATTTTTTCGATTTACAAAAACTATATTATTCAAACAAATTAGAATTAATCCATTATATTACACTCCCCCATGATCTCTAGATCAAATCACATAATCGTCCAGATACTGAGGGGGCTTCCGTACCCGCACCGGTATTCAGAACATTAAAGTAAATTGTGGCACCTTGGATAAGGATTGTTGAAAAGGTGTATTTAAAAATCATTCCTTGGTTTAGAATATTTTCGATTACCTTTATAAGGTAAATTATATTCAAATATATCTTAGAAAGAATAAAAGAATATATTAAATTTGAACAAAAATTTTGTCAGTAAATTAAAATTTTATTAAAAGCAAAATTTTTATAAAAAGAAATAGTGTAATTCTTCTCTAACGAAGCTGCAAGAAGAAAATTCCGAAATTAACCGATATGAATTTCGATTAGGGAAGATTGGCTATAAGGGTCGGACAATATTATCTGTTAAATGTGTAGTAGATGTGTAGTAAAGTGTAAAATATAATTTTTGTTCGCACCTTAAAATTACTATAAAAGTAGGTAATCTTTTATGACTGAACTTCGGTTTCTTCTCTTCTTTAGTTGTTATATTTGTTCTCATGGAGATTGTAAGTAGCGTTTATGCCACTTCTGTATTAATATCAAAAATTCACATATTTAAACAAATTTTATGTTAATTCAATTATTTCTCACAAAATTAATCTATTAAATTTTTCTACCGATTCAATTTTGAAAATTTGCTAAATTTTAGACTTTAAAATAATTTTAACATTTTTACGAGATTTTATCATAAAAACTAATAAATTTAAATTTTCTATAAGCCTTTTATTAAAAAAATTATTTCTTAAAATATTAAAGTTTAATTCGTTAATTATTTATTTTAAATTTCATTTGAACTTATTTCATAACTTTTATTAAAATATATCCATTGTTAATACTGTAAGCATATTTTAAATAAGTTTTTAATTGTTTATGATATTTTTTTTCTTTACTTTTTAATTTACTTTTTTTAAATTTTAAAATTAAAAAAATAATAAACTATTTTGGCGAAATGCAAATTTAAACTAACCCGTCATGGAGATACTTGTCTTTTCACGAACAAATTTAATTATTCATAGCGATCGATACTCTGTGAGTCTTCTTAAACAAACTAATTTAATTTTTTAATAATTATATAAATTTCATAATAGTTCTTGATTTTATGTTTGTTCTTAATGTCTCCCTTTACAGCCGATAAAAATTCACAATAAAATCATCAGACCAATGGTTTAGAAGAAGATTGACTAAAAATGATTAATGGAAATAAAATATCGAGAAAGTATTGCAAATTGGGATAGTTTCTTTTTCGATGAAAATAATAAATATAAGCATATTTATGTGTTGAATCTTCGTTCTTTTAGAAGTTACTTTCAATCGATATATTTCTTGACACAGAATCGTAATAACAAGCGCGCAAAATAAGTCGGCCATTGTCGCTGATGTCATATTTTGTGGCAAATTCAGCACTATTGTAGCCTCATGAATTTACAATATTCTGTGTTCTGGTTGGTCTATCCGCACAATGGACATTTATATCTACTTGTTGGGGTTTCAAAATATAAATTTAATTTTTTAATCAAAAAATTTTGAAAAAAAAATTTAATTAAAAATAATTCTCTGTTAAAAATCAATAATATTCGATTTACATTATTTTAATAAAATTTGTATAATATTTGTAAATATTTTTACATTTGTTTTAGTAAACTAATTTTCAAGGTTAGAAAAAACTAGTATATAAACAATTATTATTTTAATATTATTCACACAAAAATTTCGGACAAAAAATTATACTTGCGGACCCTTTATAAGTTTTAAAACTCATGCTGAATTACGGTAATCTTTTTATTTTTGTTAACAAATCGAGTATCCTGTAAGGGAGAAAGATTGAAATTTAACATTCAGATATTGCTCGTTATAAATTGATTTGTGTTGATTGAGTGTGCTTCAAACTTTTGATTTAGTGATAAAGATTCAATTTCTGTTTTGTGCTCAAGTTGTCATTTGCAAATAAAGTTTATTAGAAGGAATTGTGTTCATTCTTCATATATTATTGTTGGAAGAAACCTTTTGGTCGATTTGGAGTCAGATTAGTAGTTTAATTTAAACAAAGATAAAAACGAGATTTAATTGTAATACCCAACATACTGTTGTTTGTATTTATTGACTTAGAACTAATCTGTGTTATCAAAGGTCTGCTTTTAAAAGCCACGTTTCTGTAGCCTTATAGGAAATTCGACTTTGTCTTTTTTTCATTAAACTAACAATAGATTAACTTTTCTCGATCTTTTTAAGGGCTTGTTCCTAACAACGAATTAGCGATTAAACTGGGTTATAAATTTATCGAGATCAACTCCGCGGTTGAACATCTTCAGCAAAAGACGATCTGAATGGTGTGATCATCATGTAAATTGGATCAATATTCCTTTATTTTTGGTTCTTCGTTTAATATTTAAAAATTCCAAAAGTTAATTTCAAAAATTTTATTAATGACAACAACTAATTATTTAAACAAATTTCTAAAAATAATTATTTTAAAACGTAACTTTCTCACCAACACAAATAAATCAATCGAATTTCAGAAACAAATAAATCAAAATATTAAAAAATATATAAAATGATTGATTTTGTTCTAATGAATTATTCATTTGATAAATCCTAGAATTTGTCTTAATCGACGACCACTGCTGCTCGCGATACGACGGAAAGAGGCCGTCGTGATTGTTTTAATGAGAAAAGTCAATTGAAAATATAAAATATTTACCGCGTTGGCACAAAAGTATAATTAAAGATTTCAAATCGTTTAGGTAAATGATTTATTATCTCTGCACATTCTTCAAACAAATTTTCATCATTCAGTTCGGTGCAAAAATTTTGATTATGATCGCTCGTCTGTGGTTGCGCGATGTCGCCCCACCGTTCAGATCGCCTACCGGAGGATGACAATGTCATATCAGAATCCTTACGCCTCGATGAATTAACATATGTTCCTTGACAACAGGCCTCTGTTCTTGGTGCACTGCTAATTTATCCCAATAACAAGCTGATTAATGGGACTGATGAAAGAAATGAGGACTGGGTGATAGTTTAATAGAAATCTGGTTCTTATTGACTTAATGTGACTTGAAGTTTGGTTGGGAATAGTTATTAATGTGTTCTGTACGAATTGATGTTATTCGATAATATGTTTACTTGATTCGTAGGAGAATAAATAAACGAGTTGTTGATGAGAATTAGTCGAATTCTCCATGAAACTATCTGATAATATTATAAATAATTTATGCATTAATTATCGAATTGATGACGACTTCAATTAGCGACGCCGCTCTTTCTGCGACCACGGATTTTCTTTTCGAAATTTTATGAGACTTTCGATTTCCTTGTTTACTTGGTGCGGTTGAAGGGAGATAATTCCTTCTTTCGGTGCACCAACTCGATCTTCGCCGAAGACGTCTGCGGGGAGGGCGTACCGCCAACCTCATTATTAATGTTGCTTTCGAATTACAGTCTATACATCGGTTTTAATGATGTTGAATTTGTTTTGTAGTTGTTTTTAGATTAATATAATATTTCAGAAGAAGAAAGTCAAATAAAACGACTAAATTATGAAAAATAATATTTGTGAATGTCAATGTAATTATTAATATAAAATGATAATTGGACTTCGAAAAAACTATTAATCTACCGTTATATATGAGAGATTCGGTTACTGAATGGAAGCAAAGGTAATCGAATGGACGAAGGCGACAGATTGGCATTATAATATTTTTGGGAGAGATTTGGATGAGAGGGTCGTGGTATTTTCATGTCGAGCGTCATTTGACGTCAGTAAGTGATACAAAGGCCGAGACAAGTGAAAATTGGAAAATTCCACATGCATAACATCTAAAAACGTCAAACGCTTTGACATCTAAAACATATAATTTTACTCTTGTAAGGACTTTTAGGACGATTCTCTTCCGTCTTTCGAACGACCTATTCGTCAGCTTTATACGGTTTTTAACACTCTATTCCGTACTAACGCCGCTACGACTACAACTTTCCAGCCTATTTATTCCCCCGATCGTATAAACTCACTATTGAAGTATGAGTTGTGTTTTCTGCAATACTAATATACGTCCGGCTCACTTCCACTATTTTACTCCATTCTCGGACTCCTCGTTTCTCGATTTCCAAAGCGATTTCCGATGGTAATCCGGCTAAAAATGCAGCGATTTTTAGATTGTCGACCGTTTTTTGCCAATTTCGGCACTTCCGCAGCGTACTTGTCAATAGTGCTGAAATCTGAATATTTAATACACTGTAATTTACGATACGCCTCTCGCGGTTTCACACCAAACGTTGCATTCAATACTCGAAAAACTTCATCAATATTTGCTTGTTGCTTTTCTGACATATCCATGTATATATTGAAGGCCGATCCACTCAACAGGAACGGCATCAATACAAATACATTCTTTATCTGCTGTATCGACGTCAATAAAACGAACTGCTTCTTCCACAATTCCCACGATTGATTCCCATTGAATTTCTCGAGACAATCGAGGATCAATTTCATGTTGGACATAGCCCGGATAGCTTGTTGTAGAGAAAGACAACGAATAACAAGTTCATAAATTGTATTAAATAGAAAAAAACGCGTTTTTCACAATAATCGGAATATTCAAACAAAATATAAAAATCGAATTAACTTATTATTATTTTCGATTATCATCTCATCCCACAGAAATTTACGAGGATCAATATTTTCTAATTTTGCACAAAACCAAATATCAACATATTATTATAAATATCCATATATAAATTTCAGTTTTAGTTATAAGTATTTATATATTAATTATAAAATTTTTAATGGGTGTTTACTTTTATCAAAAATCAACTATTTTTAAAAATTGATGATTTAGCAAATAATTTTAAAGTTTGAGAAAAAGCATTTTCCAAATTTTTAAAATTTTTATTTTCAAAAAATGTTATTAATTTCGACGGATCCCCCGTCATTGTCAGACAAATTTTTTGAAAATAAAAATTTGATTATTTTAAAGTTACAGAATTTTCAAATAGCTTTAATGATCAAAAAATATCTGTTTTAAAAATTACATTTTTAGCAAATTCCATTAATTTATTTTTGAGAATTACTTTTTAAAATTAATTAGAGATAATTTTAATTATAATGCTTTTCAAGAACTTGTGATTTTTTGATATTTGTTTATTTTAAATATTCAAAAATTTAAAGAGTGCGCAAAATCTTGACAACGTCAATCGAGAATTTGGGTCCGGTGAGTGCAGTCAGTGAGGAGGGACTTACTTACCAGATTCATTCGACTTGTGTAGCGTAAGACGGCGGAGATTTGATCTCTCCTTGTCCTAAACTGAGCTCTTATTATTCACTAAAGCCGCAATTTTTCTTTTCCTTTGTAGGTGAACTTCATCCACAAATATTTGCAAATGGTCGTTGTCACTTAATGTAGTTGGTTATCCTACAAGCCTTTGAAACTTTCCCAACCATAATAGTTTATCAAATATGGTTGCCAAAAGCCTCATTGATCATCCTTTTCCTTGAAGCATAGTAAAGAATCATAACTCAAATGTGGTTATCTATTAGGTTGTTTAAAAAATAATGTCATTTTTTAACCTTAATTTTTAAAGACAAATATCTCAACTAGGAATCAACTTTATTAATCGAAATAAAAACCGTTAGCATCAATATACTTTTGCCAACGTTGCAAATGTTTCTTTATTCCGGTTGCATAAAATTCTGGCTTTCTGGAGGTGATGAAATCGTTGAAGGCAGTTTTAGCATCCCCCTGATTTTTGAAGTATTTCTCCTGGAGGAAAATAACAAGATGTTTGATAAAGTGATAATCAGTAGGTGAGAGGTCAGGTGAGTATGGCGGATGACTCAAAAATTCGTTGCCAAGTTCGTTCAACAGTTGCATTGTCAGATGTGTGATGTGTGGTCGAGCGTTGTCATGGAGAAGAATAAGCCCCTTCCTTTTGACTAATGCTGGTTGTTGTTTTTGTAGTTTCTTATTCCTTTTGACAATTTCCTGACAGTATCTCTCTGCCGTAATTGTTTATCCTGGATTTAGGAAGCTATGATGAATAACACCGACTACAGACCACTAAACAGTCACTATCATTTTTTTTGGTACAATTTCGGCCTCGGAAAGGATTGCGGCGCTTGATCGGGGTCCAACCATTGAGATGAACGTCTCCGATTGTTGTAGAGAATCCACTTTTCATTCGATTCAGAAACGGATCATTCTTGTTCCACAGAAGAAGTGAAGACAATTCCTCAAAACGACGCATTTTTTTATTGTCATTTAATTCGTATGGAATCGATTTATCCAGTTTTTTCGACTTCCCAATATCACGCAGAGTGTTTGAAATTGTTAATATCGTGACACCTAGTTCCTCCGCAAGCTCTCGAACTGTTGTGCGTGGATTTGCTAACCAGAGCCTTCAAATTTTCATTTTCAATAGCAGATTTCCATCCACAGCCATCAAGATCTTTTAGAGTCTCATCTCCTTCATATTAAAATCTGTAATAATCCAAGGATCTAAACATAGAAGGATGCCTGTGAAATAATATGAGTAAAGTATGGCATTTTATTTTGAACAAAATTTTACATTTTGCCAGAAAATGAAACACTTTGATAGAAGATTCAATTTCGATGACGGTTATATACTTGTATTGTGTCGTACATTTGAATTCCCAAGGAGAGAATCCCTAACCATGCCCCATCAACACATTCATACTCATAATAAGGGTCTAAAGGCCCCGCCATTCAGGAATAAAATAATTCATCCTAACAAATTTTATTAATTCATATTTAACCATTCACAGTGGTCCAACAATAAAAGTTAAAGAAACTCACAAAAAATATAATTTTATGATAAAAGGAAAAAAATAAGTTATTTACAAAAAAGAAATTATAATAATTAATTTGAATAAATAATATTAAAATTCCGTCTTAATGTATTATTATAATTTTGTTCCTAATTGTCAGAGAATAACTTTCTTGGCGAAGGAAATGCGAAGACATAAATGAGTAAATCGAGCAACAAACTGTTGTCGCAGCCGCATCGATGTCCAAAGAGTCGTCGAAGGCGAATGGAGATGAACGTCTCTGAGTAAATAACTAGAGTGTCATTAAAAGAAGAAAAAAAAGAAAAAGAGAGAGAGAAATATATTCAACTTTAATTAAAATGGCTGAATGAATAATTCATTTAGAGAGAAGATTTGTTGTGCTGATTCCTTTTGTCTGACGCAATCCTCTCGAACAATCTTCCCAAACTTGCTGGTCACGGATACTCAACTCGGCCGTGAATGTGACAGTCTCCCGGGACCCCATTGTCATTCCAATTATGTCCCTATATTTGCCTGTTCTGTTTCCCTATTTCACTGTAATTATTTTTCATTCCCTCATTGACTTACGGACAAGTTTGAACAAATTATTTGTTTTTCTATTTGTTGATCTCCATTGTAATATTTGAAATTAATATTTTTAATTGTTTCATTATTAACAATTTATACCCCGTGAAAAGCATCATAATGATAATGTAAAATTATTATTATCATTATATAAAATCAACCAACTATTTTGTATAAGTTGAGTTTAAAAGCACCGACATATTTATAAAAAAATAATATAAAATATAAAATTATTATGTATTAATTAATTAATAAATTAAGGCAAAAAATCAACAATAAATAATCCTTGGATAAATTTGGCCACTAAATTCTGTGGATTATTTACAAATTTTAGTTGGCAGTTCGTTTCGGGATCAAATTCCTTCCGATCGATTTCAATGGTTAGTGTGAAGGACGGGTTCATTCTTTAAATTTTTGAATAATTATTTTTTGTAAATAATCTCTAAAAAAAGAAAAAAACATTTAAAATCAAAAGTTATAAAACATTTATAACTAAATATCTTAATTAATTAAAAAAAAGAGTTATTTTTAAAAAAATAATTGAATTTTAATTCTTTTGCATTTATTTTAAAAAA
>MQRK01148419.1:0-10233 GCA_001938485.1 Girardia tigrina | reverse complement strand
TCTTCGACAATCAATCGATTCTCGCCCGGCGAATGCCTCACGTATGGTCAGAGGATCACATCTCGTTCCTGTGTCGTCTCTTCCACCATGAGTCCGACGCGATCGAAGAGATCCCCAAAAATATAAAATAATATATAATATATATTATATAAGATATATATTACAGGACTATAAGTTTTAGTTTCCCGAATGACATCATAAATGAAAAAAAAATTTAATAGTGTTCTATAGCGTTAATGTCTTAAATTATGATATATCGATGAATTTTTTAACGCCAGAATCTCTAAATTAAATGTTTTTAAATACAGATTTTACTATTAATACTATTTGTATCGACATATATCAAGCTTGGTCGTTTTCTGGATGTATAAGAACCCGACTAAGAGCTTATTTATTTTTGTGGATACAGTTAGAATATTTTTTAAATATTCAAGATTTTTTTTATTTGAATTGTATTGTAATAATGTCAACAAATGATGTTTATACTTGGGACTATAAACATTAAACTTATTTTTAGTGTTTCCAAAATGAATGAAAGAAGAATAATATTTAAAAAACTTCCTTTTTAACCTTAGAAAGCACTGACACTCAAACTTTCGTTTTTTGATGTACAAGATTGCCAATGAATTGGTTGAAGAAACAATGTGCTAGTGTGCTGGTAATTAAGACTTCTTGTGAGTGAGACGCATAACATTGTGTGCGTGTCTGCAGATATGATGCTGACAATGACTATATATGTATACAGTATGCAGTATAGTTACATTCAGTATGCTCGCCTGCCTCGGCACACTTACGGTATGTGTCCAAGTGACTTCTCATCTTTATTCTTTACTCAGATTTCTGTTCACTGGAAATGAATACAATAGAGACGCTATGGGCTGTTCTGAAGAACAAGTTGCGCTAGAAAACAATTACAAGCCGACAAGCACTCATAAATGAGACACTAAACATCTTTGTGTGTAACAATAAGGTCTCCAGACAACTCACGGAAACTGCGCCAAAATTGGTGACAGGAATGCCGGATCGAATAATGGCTCAGATTAAAGCAAAAGGTGGCCATACACATTCTCTTACATGCTTTGTGCTGTTTTTATTGCTAATCATTGTAGTTAAATACACGTTGTTGCTGTATTTGTCTCATATGAGAAATATTGGTGAATTTATACGGTATCCGGATTAATATGCTCCCTACTGCAAACTTAAATTTCAATTTCCAATTCTCCATACATTTTACAATAGACGATTGGTGTCTGTTTTAGTGTTTTCACGACTTTTTTTGGCGAAGTAGATTTCTGTTGCATAAAGCATGGATAAAAAAATTTGATTTACTAGTTATTATTAACGAATTAATTTATTTTAACAATTAACATATTTCAAAACATTAAATTTATATTTTTGTACTAAATTAACAATAATTTCATTTCAATACTGTTTATTATTAACAATTTTCATAATGACTTGATCCTTTTTTCGACCAAATATCGGCTCGCATATGTCAGTTTTTACTTTGCGTACTTTTTCATTTACTTAATATTGCTTTGCAAAAAAATAATGTAAACAATTGTTTTTATAATGCTAAATAAATAAAATTCTAATGTATACAATATAAATAATAAAATATAACTTAATCAAGACAAAAACATAAAGTTAAGTTGAAATTATCAATTAAGTTCTAACTACTTTTAACATATAACTAACTTTGTTTTCGTGAACATTATTCGAGTAATAAGATATCTGGTCAAGTTGCTGTTTTAAAATATTGTTCTCACTTGTCAACCCATTAATTCGTTCCTAAAATTTAAATAGATATTAAATTAATTTTAGCTACAGTTCAAAACACAAGTTAAATTAATGAAACAATATTTTTTGAAATGCATATCATTTAAATAAGCTCAAACACCATTCTTAAGAATTTATTAAAAGTTGCAAATGGTTTCAGAAACATATATAAGAAATATAGTTTACAAATTCTATATTTTTATAAAAAAATATTATATCAATGACATCCTTAATTCTACGATTTTCATGTCAAGCATATAAGCCACTGATTATTTGTTTTACCGTATCAAAATTAGGAATTTCAAAATTTTCAAAAAAGGGGTTATCGTTAATTTGGGAAATAATTTATTAATTACCGGTAAATATTAATATACATATATAATTTTTATTGGCTGATTTTATAACTGTGTTTGTCCACCAGCTGAAAATGCTCTTTCAGATTCTACATTATTGGGATTGATTGTACCTCAAAATCTGAAAATCTTTTCTAGATATCCCTTTGCATCTTGTAACTACAAAAAAACTACGTTACGTTTTTTGTTACCTCTCCTGAGTTATGAAAAAAGAATAAGTTAATGGTAATAAACATTCTTAATTTAAATATTAATGTAATGTAACAATAATATAATGTAATATCTGCAAAAAAGAAATTCATAAGAAAGAAATCATGATATAAAAATTTCATTACAAATTACAAAAAAATAAACTTCATTTTGATTTACGATTTACCTGATAATTGATCAAATCGCTTTGTAAATTTTCTATAACCACTTTATTAGCCATGTTAAAGTGGGTTTCAGATCGCTTTATTGAATTGTTTTCCGTATTATTAAAAGTTAGCAGTTCCTCATTTATCTGTTGATTTATGTGATTTAGTTTTGATAGTTCTTCATCTTTGATAAAAATCTATTTTAAATTATAAATGACATAATTATGTCATAAATCAACAATTATAACCATTTGACGAATTTCATTTAGTTCGTCTTCTTGTTCACCTAATCTGGATGCCAATTCTTTACTAACATATTTTTCATGTTGTAACTGAGTAGATAAATCCATATTGTCAGAACTCTGAAAATAGTCGTCTAATGTTTAATATTTATGTTAAGAAAAATTTTTTTTATGTAAAGAAATACGTAAAAATATCGAAAAATAAAAAATATAAGAAAAGTAATTAAACTTCATTTTGATTTACAAACCTGATAATTGATCAAATCGCTTTGTAAATTTTCTATAACCACTTTATTAGCCATGTTAAAGTGGGTATTAACGACTGTTTAATATAGGAGGTGGCTAAGGTTGCTAGCCATCCCCTCTTGTTTCTTGTCATAAAAAATTGGATTAACCTTTTTGCATCATAAATAAATGAGCAACAAAGTAATGTAGTGAAGTGTACTAAGCAACTCCGTTTTATTGTTTACAGAAATATTGATTTAAGACAAAAAATAAACATCAACTTCACATGGAATCCTAAAACAAAACCAATTATGCTAAGCGTGTGATGCTGGTATTATCACAATGGGCACTTTTACTAATAGGTAAACCTAGGTAATTACCTAGGGGGGCCAACCAAAAAAAGGGACATTAATTTTCTTTTTTTCATTTTTGAAAAGATTAAAAATATATTTATGATCAACTATAAAAGAACAACTCTTAAGGGCATTATCGATTTTATCATTAGAAACAGATTTTACGTTAAATTTAGATTATTCCGATATAATTGATGATATAATTCCGATATAAGTGCTGAAACAAAATCAAGACGAAAATTTTAATACAAAATACAGGAGTGGCCATAAGTCGCTTTACCCAGTTTTAATAATAATAAACACAAAATTCTAAATGATACAACTTTTAATTACTCAGCGTACAATAATAATTTCAAAACAAAAACTTGAAAACAATTAAATCTTATCTTCAAAGTGTTGTCCTTCAGATTTAATACACATAGCTTAAATTTAGTTGTTAATAATGCGGCACAAATTTCTCATGAAACAGTAACATTTTTTAATTTAGTGAAAGAAATATATGTATTTTTTTCGGTTTCAACTAAAAGATGGATGGAATTCGTAAAATATTTAACGAATTCAAATTTAAAACCTTTGAGTGATACAAGATGGCCCAGTAGATTTGATGCTATCAAGCCACTAAGGTACCATACTGAAAAAATTTATGAATCCCTACTTGAAATATCAACTGATTAATATCAGGCATGTCACAAAATCGCTATCACTAAAAATACCAAGTTATCGTTATTTATGTTCCATTGTTATTTGGCATGAAATTTTGATGAAAATTAATGTTAGCCAAATATTACAAAACCCAAACACCGATATCAAAAACAGCTTTACCGCGTTGTATGATTTAATAGACTTTTTTAAAAATTGTAGTAATGATTATGGATTTGAAAAATGCTTACATTAGGTAGTGAATTAGTCCTAAAATTGCATATTGAACCTAAATTTCCAGAAGTAAAAAGTTTAAGAATAAAAAAAACCAAAAACTTTTGATTATGAAAACAAAGATGAACCAAAAAAAATTAAAATTAATTTTTATTTCTGCATTATAGATCTGCATTAGTATCAATTACAAAAAGATTGGAAGACCTAAAATTGTATAATGATATAGTTGGATTTATGTATAATATTAAAGATTAAACGGAAGAAATACTTTTGCAAAGCTGCAAATATTTACATTTGAAATTAACTGACGAACAAAGAAATGAGTCCAATATTAATGAAATTGATTTATTTAAAGAGATTAAAACCATTAAGGTATTTTTAAAAGAAGAAGATATTAAACATCAATCCACACTACTATATATTTTACAAAATGATCTTCAGGCAACATTTCAAAATATATTTATTGTGACCAGAATCTTATTAACATTACCAATCTCAGGTGCAACAGGCGAAATATCGTTTTCAAACTTAAAGATATTAAAAAATTATTATGGGTCAACTATGCACCAGGAAAGTTTAAGTAATAAATCAATGATTTCAATTGAACATGAAATCCTAGATAATTTAGATATACATGACTTAATTTCACAATTTGCTTTGCAAAAGGATCTTTTATGTAAGTAGAAAACTGTTATTATCCTACAGTATGATTCATAAGTCTGTTCACCCCCTCATATTTTGATTACTTATTTTCTAACTAAAAATTTGACGTTATATTAATTTTGAATATTTGTTTATATATAGTTTTTTTATGTAAGTATCTTTTATGTAAGTAGAAAACTGTTATTATCCTACAGTATGATTCATAAGTCTGTTCACCCCCTCATATTTTGATTACTTATTTTCTAACTAAAAATTTGACGTTATATTAATTTTGAATATTTGTTTATATATAGTTTTTTTATGCTACACATTTGAATTTATATGTTAAATATTGAAATTTTCATTAATGACTTATTTTTTTAAAATTTTAGATAAATAAAATGTCAAGAGTGAATTTGAGCGTGGAATGATTGTTCAATGACGTAGAATCCCCACCCCGCTAAATTCGACAGTAAGTGGTTCATCGCGGGAATGGCATATTGGTGAGCTCTCAGCGCCTTGTTTAAGGCAACCTTATAATCACCCACCAGACGGATAGACCCTTTAGACTTTACTATAGGTACAATAGATGTGGTCCATTCCGGATCTGTGACAAGTAAAGCACCCCATTATGGATTAACTTATCAATTTCGAGATTAATTTTTGGTCGAAGTGCAAGTGGAATGTTACGTGCCCTGCAGCGGATCGGACGGATTTTCGGGTCGAGAAGAATGGAGACCTCTTTTCCCTTATAAGCTACAAGTTGAGGTGTGAATACTTTAGCATAACTTTGGAGTATTTAGTCGATAGTAGTGTTCTGGACTAACACTATATCGACTCAGGTAATGTCAATGCCAAGAACTGAGAGCCACGATCAGCCCAGTAGTGTCGTCCGTTCCCCGAAAGTCACAATCAAAGTCAGTGTAGATCCCTTGATTTTTATCGTGTTGTATTGGAAATCTCTTAATATGATGATTGCACGGTCCCAATTTCGGGCCTTGAATTGGCCATAATGTGCGGTAAATCGACCAGGATATTAACGAATACTGATACTCTGAATCAACCTGCATCCGGTAAGGCATTTTGTTGATCAGGGGTTTCACCACAATCAAATGGTCCGAGTCTACAATGGTCAGTTGGGTCTTGGACGAAGTTAGCCTTGTTGTCATAATTCCTTGACCCTCTCTTGTAGTCGGATCTATTATGGGTTCGCGGTTGAGAGTTGAAATGTTTTACGCGGCACACCTGCACATGGTGGTGAGTCGTGACCGGAGGACACCCAATTTTTCTCTGATTCTCTTCGAGCTTGGTTTGAATGATTAACTAAGTATGTATCCATGTGGGAAAAACGATTTAAGCGGAATTCATGTAATCTTACTTACTGCTGGCCCACCGTTTCGCCCGCGAGTGCCTGGCGGACTGCGTCATCGAATGTGGAAGATGGGTCGACCAACAACTGGCGTTGGATTGAGATATCTCACATTCCCGTTATAAATTGAAATAGCACATCGCGATCCAGTGTGATCACGAATCCACAGCCTTCCGTTTCCTTTCGCAGTCTGGTTATATATTTCGTAATGGGTTCCCCTTCCCCTTGCCTGAGCGCGTGAAATAGGAAATGGCAGTATAACGGATTTTCTTTGGTTGCAAAAACGTTTAATAACGTTTCCACAATGTCTGAGTAAATAAGCTCTGAGGGAACTTTGGGGGTGTTCAAATCCTTCAACGTAAAGAAGGTATCTTCTCCGATGACCGAGAGTAGGGTGTGTTTTCGCTTGGCCTCCGGAATACCATTCGCGACCATATAACACATCATTTGTTTGATATACGCTGGTCACCTGTCCGGTTTGGATGGGTCGAATTGGTTTAGGTTCCCGAGAGGCATTTTTTATGATATTAGGAAGAAAAAAAATTTTTAATAGATATAATATTATTTCATATTATTTAATTTATCACATTACTGCTACAGCAATTGACGTGTCGGTATTTTCAGAATTATTTTTCCTGATGGATATCACCGCGTTTCCTGATTTTTCTCGTCGCCATGTTAGATTTCACGAACAACGAATTACGATCCAAAATTATATTTCAGTAAACGATGAACAACGACGCGATATACAATAGCGACAGCGACCCGTCAATTAGGTGCGCGATTCGTCGAGCGATAACAGTAATCCAACGCACGATAAAGCAGATATTATAATCAACGCGTATATTCAGTTCGCTTTTAAAATCAGGGCCCGTGATAGTTTATTAAAACAACCGAACTAGATTTTTGTCGACCATATATAAATATTAATAAATATATGATGATAATTATTCAGTTATTGTAAATATACAACAGATTGTCATTGAATAATGCTAATAATAGTGATGCTGGCGACAGTGGTCGATCATTCGCGATGGACGAGGAAATAGAGTAGCTTTTGACTAAGGTATTATCCATGTTAACATCTCCATGCCCAGGACACAAAAATCGGACTTCCGCAGCTGCGCTGCTCTCGCTTTGCAGCCAACAGTCCGATTGAGCTGAAATTTGACAAATGTGAAATCCTGATGACAATGCATGAATCAATTAAAAACTTTACTATATAAATGATTAATTAGTCATTTTTTTGCAATTAAAAAAACAAATTTGCGGTTGTCCCTAAGTTAACCACGAATTTAGAAATTAAACAGAAAACAATATATTCAAATTTGTATTTTTTTATATTCATCTTAACTTAACGAATTTTCGGTATTTTAATTGTAAAAAATAAAATTTTGGTTTCTTTATAAATTATTACTTTTCTAGTTATATCTTTGTCATAAGGAATTTTCAAAAAATATGGATTTTCTGTAATGGACGTTAAAAAAGGGCGCTTTAAAGACCAGGCTGGATCTCGATCGACTAGTCTTTGAAGCCGAAGCGATAGTATAACTCTTCGAACGAAATCAAGTCGCAATTTTTCTAGAGTTTTCTGAAATCACAACAAGTAAAATTAAAAGTTTTTTAATTTTTTATAAAAAAATGATCCCGTTTAAATTTTTTTAAAAATCTTTTTTTAATATCTTGAAGCGATTGGAGATTTGAATTTTTGGGCAATTTTCATTTCTTTTCACAGTTATGGAATGAAAATGTACGTTAATTTACAATATTAAGAATCCTTGATTTATCTTTAAATTTAATTAGTTAATTAAGGAGTCTGAATCAATCTTGACTCCAAGAATTTCCTACATTATATAAATCGGTTGATAAATTCCCCATTTAGATGAATTGGATGAAAATGCACTGATTCAACACTGATGGTAACTAAAAGTTCAGTTTTTTCAAATAACATAAAATTTTACTAAAAATATAATTTTCTTACAATCCCGAAAAAATTACAACATCCCGGGATAGGAACCCCTTCAGTTAATTATTTTCTAATTATGTTATAAAAAATAACTTGTAAAAATTCAAAATTCTCATTTCATTAATTTTAATAAATAACTTACCAATTTGACAAATGCTTCTTGCAGTTCGATTAACTGAGATTTTAATTGTTTATTTTGAGCAAGTGCTCGACTTAATGCTGTTTTGTCTGATTGCAATTGAGATAATAATTGAGCGTAATCTACTTGATTTAATTCAAATTGTTTGATTTGAACTATTTGATCTTTAGTTTTTTCTTCTAATTCTTCCTTAGCTTCAGATAAAAAAATAACTTGTTGATTTAAATCTGAATTGGCTTCTTCTAATACTTTTACTTTTTTTGTCAAAGATAAACATTTATTTTCAAGTTCATTAATCATTTTTTCATGAAGAATAGCTAAAATTTTGAAATTATAAATAAATATTTCTAGGTAATAATAATACAAAATCCTATATATTAATCAGTTGATCTCAATGATTTGAAAACACTCACAAACATAATTAAAAATAAATAATAAATGAAATTAAAATTTTACAAAAATTAAGTAAAGTTAGTTATTATGACAGTAAAATAAATTAGTGAGAGTTTGGGTTGTTTGGCTTTGGAAAATATTGCACCTGGATTGCCTGTAAAGATCTGCATTTTATTTGTGAGGAATATTTTAAATTTGGCATGTTGAATTTTGAATGTTGAGTTTAGTATTTGGAAATGTGTTTCTCCACCCAGATGAAAACACAAAACATCAAACATTCAAAATATTCCTCACATAAACGATAAATTCGAGCATAATTCGATAGTTATTCGAGCATAATTCGATAGTTATTCGAGCATAATTTACATTTTAAATTATAGCATAATATATTTAAAAACTTTTTTTCAAATTTTTCAAATTTTATTCTTTCAAATAAATTCTTCAAATATTCTTATAATAAAATCATTTTTATAATTAAATTAATATTTAGATAAAATTATTACTAAAATTATAAAATTAGAATTTTAAAAATAAAATCTAAAAATCATTTAAAACGAAAATTTGTTCAAATAATTGTTTATTAACAAGAATTTAACAAAAAATATCAATTTAGAAAGATGGCAAATGATTAACGTTTTGAGAATTTTTCAAAAGAAAATTCAAATTGTGATTTTTCTTCCTCAAAACAAAAAACATTCTGCAGATAACGAAATCCTCATATCTGTAGAAGCCAGTAATGAACAATGGACCAAGTGATATTAGTTGCGTTAGTGGTATTTCGATGGAATGATAATTATTTTAATAATAATTTATTTAAGTTTTTTAACTTTAAAAATAAAAACTCGAAAAAGAAAATCAATTTTACGCAAAAGTATGTCCCCCAGAAATATTATTCTGTGTACGAGACTGAGTAAAAATTTTAAAATAAGGAAGTTAAATTGATTTTTATAAAAACAATAAATTGGGTAAAAACAAAATTATTTTGAAAGAAGTTAAAGTTAAATATTTATAACTAAATTATTTTACATTGTTTTTCGATCTATTACGTCGTTATTACAATCAATTACGACAATGTATAAGGACAGTATCGTACAAAACAGAATATTTTAAACCGAAGTTACATTTAAATGAAAATGTACAACAAGCTCAAAGTGAAGAAGAAATTAAAGCTAGCGTAAGTGAAATATTTTTTAAACTACATTATTTTGAAAATAATAAGTTTATTATAAATTAAATTTAAAGTTAAGTTAAATATTCTTTAACAAAAGTAGTAAATTTCATAGATAAATTTTAATAGTGAAAGTTTAATAGATTTATACAAAGGTAGAAATTTGATTTTAAAGAAATTTTAATAACTGTATTTTGACGAAATGATTAAATTTGATTAACGAGAAGAAATTTGTTTAAATTTGTGTGTAATTTTTATTAATAAATTTTTGTTTGAGATTATGATCTTGAATCATTGAAACTAACAGTTTGCAATGTTTGATTCTATGCAACATTTGGTGATGATGAATTGTTCATTCAGTGTGATTGTTCAATT
>MQRK01148380.1:0-10839 GCA_001938485.1 Girardia tigrina | reverse complement strand
TGATCCATATCGTTAACACGACTAAGTCGTGGTCAGAGCCGCAGTCAAAATTCGGGTAGCTTTTGACATTGCTTATCCTGTTGCATCTGCTCTTTTGCGACAGGAATAAGTCCAGTAGCCTCTCCGATGTACGAGTTTTGACACCCGTGACAATTAAATTTATATACCAGATTAGCTTGCATGTATATATATATATATATATACACGTGGTGCTTTCCATATGTAGTCGACTTAATTTTAATGCATTGGATAAAAAAATTACTGAAATTAAAACTTATATTATTTTTTTATCCCACAAAAAAAACTAAAATGTGCCGTTTACTAAATGTATAAAAACATTTCAAATACATTCCAGAATCGTGCATATTGATAAATTGTTGTCTGTTGATTAAAATTTTTCTTTAAAATCAGAACAAAACATTTAAATTGATTCCAAATAGAATTTCATGTACCGGTACATTTTAGTTTTTTTTGTGGGATAAAAAAATAATATAAGTTTTAATTTCAGTAATTTTTTTATCCAATGCATTAAAATTTTTATTGTAACATTATGAATTTCTGTCAGTGCGATGACTTTAGACGGCGAAGATCGCAGCGTTATCAAGGTTTTTGTGTTTCAGAAGAAGACGACCAACTTACCTACTGACAACGGTTAAATACTGGGTCAGAAAGTTTAATGGTGGTAGCACCTTCGTTTTTGATAAAGAAAAATCAGGTCGGCCATAATAATTTTTGGACATAGTTGATAAAAAATTGGAGACAATGTTCCAAAAAGAGAGCGAATTACAATGAAAATGCTATCAAGGAAGCTCAATATCAGAGTTGGTACTGTCCATACAAAATTGAAATCCATATGTACCAGAAAAATGTGCTCCAGATTTGTATGCTGCTTTATGATATGGGAAATGCTGCGAAACTGCTTGGAGTGCAGTCAGAACAACTTGAACCTGTAGAACCAGCATGGTGAGACTTTCCTGGCAAATTTAATTACCGAGGGTGAAACTCTACTCATAATGTGTATGTCGGAAACAAAGCGGGATTCAGCAGAGTGGATCTTAAAGGTGTTTTACTTATGAATTTAGAGGATAAAGTATCATCATTAACTCTGTCTATTACAGCCAACTCATGGCAACCATCAGAAAGAATAGACGGAAGTAGAAGAACAAAGCAATATGGTGTCTTCACGATAATATATATATATATATATATATATATATATATATATATATAATATTTTATTTAAATAGTTACACATACTTATACAATATCATACATATAATTCAAAAAACACGAAATTCACCTTCATCTACAGATACAGGTATTGTAAGAAGCATTCTTAAAATAATAAAAAAATAGCGTAAAATTCTGAATAGTTATTTTTTGCAAATCGGTTGTAATACATCTTTTTCTGATGTCTTCCCTTTGATTTGTGTACAAAAAGACTTGTTCGTTACATAAATCTCCGCTTCAATATCGCTCAATGAATCGCCATTGAGAGTCTCCGAAACAACACAAAAATCTACTAAATACGAATCAAGGTTTACTAAAGATTTAAGCAAATTCGTTTTCTTAGATTTTCTAATTTATTAATTTCGTACATAAATCTCAAAATTTAATCAAGTTTTACATTTGTTGAAGTTGCCTTTTGACGGAGTTAACAGCAGTGTCAAGATTGCGAAATAAAAATTGCCTTTAAACCTCTGATTTGAGTTTTAAATAAAATTATCTTGTTCTTTATTTGAAATTTTATTTTAATCACCTTCTAACTGGCTCTGACTCAAATTCTATGGAAAAGTCAAATTCTTAAGCAAATTTAATTTAAATCTAAAAACTTTTCGACCTGAAATCGTAAGTTTAAAGAAAAATATTTATTAATTACATATGCTGTAAGGAAATGTTTTTAAAATTTCAATTTCTTATAACGGCCAAATCAGAGTCAGTCGCGAAGTTGTATAAATCTTTGTATTTGTCATTTTTCAAAGCAGAGAGGAGCAAAGCAAAACAACAATGTTAATCGGAAGTAAATTAAATTTTGAATTGTAAAAGAGATGGCAAATGTCTTATTTATTGTATCTGAGCAAATTAAAGGAATTGATGCAAAGTCATTAAAACAAAAATGTAAATTAATGATTTTTTGGGGTGTGTTTCGAACACTAGAACCAAAAATACGCGAGAAGATGCAATAACGATATATTAGTCAATGAAAATGATTACACGATAAATTTGAAAAAAGTGAATATTAAAACAACTATTTTAATATCACAACAAAGTTAAACACATCCTCAAATGTCTAATTTTACAAAGGGCAAAACGATTTTACAAGATATACCGAATATATCAAAATGACAGTAATTATCCGATGTTCTAAGTTCAATGGAATCGTGATCGAGTGTTTCCAATATTGTTTTAACATCACCAAAATACATGAAAAGAAAATATCTCCAATAAAAAAAATTCAACCGATCTGAATTTTCGCAAGGAGACAACTTGAACTGATTTCTGTGATATGTAACAACTTGAATAACAATTTTGAATATATCGATGAAATTTATTGTCGAAAATAACCAGCTACTGGTAAATCAATATCCTGTCACTAAGTTCAAAGACCATTTGAATGTATCTTGAGAAGGAGAAGGATTTAAATAAATTTTTATCAATTGGTTTTTATGTTTGTGGTGCTCAAAAAATTAAATAATTAAAAATAAAAACTGTTGAAAAATGATCATTGTTTAAATCAACTAAAAAATCAACCAAACTTTAAAACTTCCTGTTTCTGAGTTGCCTTATTTAAATCATTAATACATTATTCTCTTTTTTTGGTTCGAACGATGTTTTTTGATATCGTCTTCTTGATTGTGCATCCGAACGATATTGTGTTGACGAGCGGTTAGATTCGTTTTCTGGCATTACTTCTTTGGTCCGTTTTCGCGACGCTTCACGATCGAATACGATGACTCTCATCGATCCCCCCGATACGTTACATACTGAACACTATCACTGATTCCGAAAATAGACCGCCAATGATGCAACAAAGCCAAGCAGGCGCAACAACGCTTGATGAGGAGCGCCGCTATTCGAGACCGCATCAACATGATTTGACTGATACAAGTCAGTCACGGACCGGTAATCTGATGAATGTGATGCCACTGAACTAAGACGGTTCGAGAACGTCAATCAGTCGGCAGTTGACGAACACATGCGCAATGTGGTTGGAAGATCGATCAAAGTCACGATCGCCACCCTCCACAGTGTTGTTTTTTCAATTTTTATATTGAAAAAATATACATAATCATATTAATGAATCAATAAATCGCTTTATTTTGAAAACAATGGTTTAAAGAATAATTTAAATTTTACTTTAAGTAACTTTAAAACGGGATTTCTTATTTTCTTAAGTAGCGTTACAAGAGAAGGGGATAAAAAAACTTTAAATTTGGCATAACGTATACAATGAACTGCCAATTATTATTCTGATCGACATGATCAGTCAATTAATTTCCAAGTCTCCCACTAAACTTCTCAGATAAATTCCTCTACATAGGACCTGAGGAAATAAAAGATTACACAACCATAAATTTTTTATGCAAGGTGCAAAATTAATGTTAATTTTTGTGAAGATCACACAGGGTTTATCTACATTAATTACAATAAATTAAAAAAAACAACTTTTAAATGTGTTAATAATGATTACTTTACAAAAACCTTTTACATTAGTAGGAAAAAATTAATAATAATAATAATAATAACCATTATAATAATATAGTGTTTCTCTAGGTATTTCATATTTTTTGCAAGCAATTTAGTTAAAACTTTAAACACAAAATGTCTTCTTCATAAAATATATAAATACAAAAATATTGTGTAAAACAGAAGTAACTACATTTTTAAATTTATTTTTACAATATAAATAAACTTAATCGATCTTAGCACAGTAGAAAGATATTTATGAGAGTTTCTCTACACTCTAAAAGATGTTACGCTGGTGCCTGAGCGAAGAAACTGCATTAAAACAATTTGGCTCAGAATAGTATCTGTTACAAACTTTCGAGGATTAGAAGTTATTACTGATGAAAAAAACTTTATATTTTGAACGACGTTGGCTTTGCTGTTGTTACTCGTCCAAATCGAGGTAGAAATCATCGAGGAGAACCCGCCTATTTGACTGTTCCGGCGGTTAGAAGTTGTAATGTTTCAGTACTCACGGCAATGAACAAATATGACATAATTTATAGTGTAGTATTTGAAAGAGCAGTAAATGGTGAAAACTTTTTACATTGCCTTATAGAAATTAAAAAGTGCTACATTATCAAAGGTATTGATAACCCAATGTTTATCATGGATAATGCTCGAATTCATCATTATCGTGGCATAGAGGATGATGAAGAAATTTGCAAATGCAGCTAACGTATTTGCCATCTTATTCCCCTTTCTTAACTGTTTTGAGAGCATATTTTTTATGGAAGAATAACGTTATTAGATGTTGTGCTCGAAATGAAAGAGAACTTCGAAGATTAATATTTGATAAGTTCAATGATATATCAACCGAAAATTGCGGCGCAATCTACCGAAAGATGCATGAATATCTTCAAAGGGCTGAGATGGGACAAGTAATAAACGATTAATTTTATTTAAATGTAAAATTTTTATGTGTAAAAAATAAATTTAAAAATGTAGTTACTTCTTTTTTACACAAAGCTTTTTGTATTTATATATTTTATGAATAAGACATTTTGTTTAAATTTGTTATTAAATTGCATGCAAAAATTATGAAATAGCTCGAAAAACCCTTTAATAATAATAATAATAATAATAATAATAATAATAATAATAATGAATTTATTAATTTATTATTTTTGAATAAAACCAACCAACTATATTCTGGTAAATAGAGACGATGTAATTTGAATTTCTACAAATAATTATTTTCCTATTTTAAGGTTGTTATTTTTGTTTTAATTAACTGGTCGAATAAATCCTCTGAATTGAGAGATCTCACTGATTCAAACAATTATTTGATTATTGTAAATTAGATTGTCGATTATTAATTTTTCTGTGGATACAAAAATTTGTTAATTAAAACAGCCGCAAATGATAAAAAATATTAGCGTAAATGTTTCCTTAAAGTCGAATTCATTTACTTTCACAGTGAGTTTTCAATTTCATTTCCATTTAATAACAAAATATAAAGTTGTACCGCTAGACCTTCTTTACAGTGGATTTATGTAAATTGTCTTTCCCGTGAGACCAATTACTAAAACTCGTCACTATGGCCATGTACTGCAGTCTTTTCTGTAAGTCACCATTTTTGTAAGGTGACAATTGTTTTCATATATATTACCGTCATATATGTTATATTATGCATGTATTTCATGTTCATGTACAATAAACTTTTAAAAAATTTTATTGTTTAAAACACTCATAATTTTCATGCGAAAGAAGCCGTTTGAAATTAATTTTTATCTTTTGTAAATAGATTTGTATATTCAAAGGATAAATATAAGACGCTCGTTTCAAGATAAAAATCCGATCATCAGGTATTGAATTAACACATTGAGCGATATTTTACAATAATAGTTTTCCTGATCAATAGCGGCCAATGGTTGGTTTGCGAGAATGGAATTGGTCGAGTTTATTGTATCTTTGTTTCATTGCTAAAAAATGAAATCAAATTATTTTTATACAGTGACTTATTGGTAAAATGTTTTTTTAATTAATGTAATGTCCCGTATAATGCGTTAGTTTACCTGATGTGGATTGACTTGATGATTTGAATTTTATCTCAAAACACATAGTTTTCTTGTTATTCCTTATATATAAATTATATAACACTACAGTAGATTCTTTTTTATGCGTAAGATACGTTCCGCAAGAACAGCTTTAAAAACCGCATAAAAGGGTACTAAATCCATAGTAAAACCATATATACGTTCAAAAATTTCTAGGAACCACATAAATATGATATAATGCAATAAAACCACATGAAAATGGTACTAATTCTATCGCGAAACTATATTTACATTTTATATACCATAAATATTTAAAATAATTTAAGCAAGCATTTAAACTTTATGATTTTATAGTCGTAACAGCGAAATCAGCATGATTTATGCAATCCAAGATCAAAATATTTTTCCAGACATCCATAACTGTTAACTCTTCATTCTCTATCTTGTCCAAAATGTGCTGAAATGTCCACTTTACATATATTTTTTTAAAAATTGCAGATAATGCCCGATCAATTGTTGCAAAATGCTGGTTGTATTTCGTCGAAGAAAGACTATCGCGAAATTGGGATGTTCAATATGCGGATGACCTGGCGTGTTATCGATAAGCAAAATCACTTTGAACTGGAGACCTATATCTAGCAAATATTTTTTAACTTCTGGAATAAAATATGGATTAAACAATTCTGTGAAAATTGCAGTAGTTACACACCCTTTCTTGTTGGTCATCCAATGAACTGGAAATTTTCTCATATATTTGCCCTTCAGCGATAGAGGGTTTAGTGATCGATTTACAACAAGAGATTTTAATATCCAATCTCCGGACACATTGCTGCAAAATAAAAAAAGTGATTCTATCTTTTGCTGCTTTAAAACCGTTTGCATTTTTATAGTACGACTTGGCATCCTTTCCCAAAATAATCCAGTCTCGTCTGCATTAAAGAGTTGATATGGACAATATTCCCTATCTTCAATAACTTTGAGCATATTTTTTGGAAAACCTTTGACTCCCTCTTCATCTGCTGATGCAATCTCTTCGGTTATCTGTACTTTATGAAATGCATTGCACTTAAAAAACGTTATGCTTTATGAAAAGCATTATTTCAAAACCGCATAAAAACAGAATCTACTGTATTTTAATTCTTTTTTAATTAAATGAAATTATGAACAGATTTGTTGAGGGAAATTAATAATAAAAATACTAAGCTCAATTCTAAATGCAAAATAAAAATCTACAAAAATCCATGCAAAACACTTGTGAAAGAATAAAGTTCTACAAATCTCAAACCGAATGTGTAGAGCAGCGGTGTCGATCGTGAGCTGTTCGATAGTAGATCACACACTTTTTTTTCAGATAAATTTAAAGTATTTAACAATAAATTTATCTCAGTAAAAAAGAATCATAGAAATAAAATATTTTTTCTGAATTTAAATTTTAGACTAAAAGAATGAATTTGAAAAAACAAAAAAATATATCATTTTCATAAGAAATAAGAAAAACTTAATTTTTACTATGTACAGAGATAAATGCTTTTCATGGACATGTCGCGCTATAGTGGCTTTGCCCAAAAAAGGAAATCTCGAAAGACATTTTTCTAGTTTACATATATATATATTATGAAAATGAATACCCTGTAAATAGTGAATTAAGAAAACGAAAAGTAAAAGAAATACAAGATCAGTTAATTGCCCAGCAACTTTTATTTCAAAAGTCTACGCAACAATCTAAGTTAGCAACTGAAGCATCATATGCGATCTCTAATGTTTTGACAAAACATAAAAAAAATTTCGATGGTGAAGATTTTAAGGAAGCTTTCGTTGAGGGCAGTGAAACATTATTTAACAACTTTAAAAATAAAAACGAAATTCTTAATGCAATTAAAGATTTGCAACTTTCTCTCCGAACTGTAACTCGGCGTATTGAAGATATGAATGAGAATGTAACTCAACAATTGGAATGCTTTTAAAAATGAATTGTTAAAAAATGAATGTGTAACTTTATGTCAAAAAATGAACAATTTCCTGATTTCAGATCATTGCATTGTATAATCCATAATGATGTCTTATGTGCAAAAATATTTGATGTTAACGATATTATGAATGTATCAGTGAAAATAATTAACTGAAAAAAAGGGCGCGTACTTTAAGGAGGCGACTGTCTGTACTCAACTGGAAGAAAATTATTCCCAGTATGAAGATTTATTAATTTTTTTGTAATAACACTGGCTTACCCAGGAAGCTTTTTAGAAAGATTTTTAAGTCTTTTGCCTGAAATTGTTGAATTTTTAAATTCGTTGAAAGAGAAACACTAAAATTTGGAAATACAGTTTGGTTACAAAATTTAGTTTTTCTAAAGGATTTGATGGGCCATTATAACATTTTCAATTTGCGATTACTAGTAAAAGGAAAGAATATTATTAAGTTAGTCAGTTCTGAAAAATTCTTTGAAAGCAAAATTAAAATTTTATACTTCACAATTATAAAACAATGACGTAAAGTGTTAGATTTTTATTAATGGCCAAATTGTTGGCGATTATATAGAATTTAAGAAAAGGATGTATTTTGGGATGAAAACACAATTAATTAACGAAAAAGTAAATAGTTGGTAAAAGTGTTTCTTAGAAAGTATTAGATTTTAAAAGAAACAAAATTAGTCTATCAACTATAAGGTGTACGATTAAAGGTAAAACTAAATCAATATATCCCTAGGATAGTTAACTTTTGATGGATTTATTAGTTTAAACTCTATTACTATAAATAATGATAAATAGAGAAATTTATTTAATAACAAAACAAAAAATATACTGAAGAATCTATAATTAATAACAAAATATAAACTTGGACTAACGATAGGTAATTCAATCCAAGAAACAAAACTGCTCTATTATCTATGACACAATTATTAGGAAATGACATGAAAACCAATATTCCAATTGTAAATAAGTATAACAGTATCAATTCTTCGATGATAAATACGGTTATTGGAAAGAAAAAGAGAAGAGTTTTCTTGAAAACCAAACCCTGTATGATAATAGAGTGTATCACCCTTTTGTATAAGAATTGATAATATGACTTTGAAAATATAATGGGAAGAATTTGAATAAATTGTATGAATAATTATTTTTGAAACTTGGTAGTAATTCACTAGAAATTTAATTGATTGTTTTTGTTATTTTTCGTTGCTTGGATTCTTTAGATTCCGTTTGTTTCGGTTTTGCCTTGGTGGTTGAGCAAAACAAATTCTTCTTGGAAAATATAAAATTCTGCATGCAGAAAATTTAATAAAATAATGATAAAAAATCATTATCAATATTTGAATCAATAATGATAATGATCTATGAAATAAAGTAATTTTGATTTAGGGTTTAAATTTTAAACCTTTTGTTTAAATAATAGGGTAAAATTGGATTGATAATCGGCGCGGATTTTGAAAATATGGATGATTTTTCGAAATCAGGTGAGTGTTAATTTTTCTTATAAATAAAGAAATTTTTTAATGAAGGAAAATGTGTGATTGACTGACTGTTATTATTTTTTAAATAATGAAAGTTGGAATATTTTGATTGAATTTTGACGAATAAATTATCGAACTCGAAAGAGCCAAAAAATATTCCCCTGAGCGGCAGCTAAATGAAAGCTTTCAGGATAGATCGATGAATGAATGTCGAAATAGAATGAGTCACAAAATTTTCTGAGAGGCGGCTAAATGAAAGACTTTGAAGAAAACAAATAAATATGAAATATAAATAATGAATTATGTTTATTTTAAAATAAATAAATATGACTTTGAAACTTTAAAAAGATGGAGTTCATAAGATCAGATTACTACAAAGAATTTTCAATATTTGAAAAATCAGATTGAACTTACTGGTCAATGCAACATTGAAAAGTTTTATTTTGAAATAGACAATATTAATCAAGAATTTTTCAAATCTCAATCGTTTGCAAACTATTGTTGATTTTTTTTCCTTTCTGTTTGTAGAATATGATATTGAGGATATATCATCCAATGCAGCTCATATTTTCCAATTAAATTTATCAGATGTAGAGTCGGAAGGTTTTAACAATAAAATCAGATATACTTTTGAAAGCACGTCGAATGAAAATTCTTTATGGAAGTTAGTAGGAGAAAAAAATATCCATTATTAATATTAGCAGTATCGACGATATCTGAATCTTTTGATTCCACTTATTTATGCGAAGCAGCATTTTTGCAAGTGAAAACAATCAAATCGCAACTTAAAAGTTCTCTGATCGATAACCATTTGATAGCGTCTATCAGACTGTGAATACAAACATAACTTTACAAGACTGCGAGGAAATGAAATTTCAAGCATCAACATGTACAAATTAATAACACTGGTATTGTATAATAATTATGTAGTTTTATAATAAAATTAATAAACATACTGTGTTATGTTTTCTCATTTCTGAAAAAGTCGTTCGCAGTTAAGTTATAAAAATTTTAGTTGATCAGAAAACTTTTAAATGTGCCAACCCCTGGTGTAGAGAATCAATTACGTATACTGAATTACCTTTCTATTTTCATTAGCTTTATATATAATGAACATTTAGAGTTAAATTAAACTTATATTTGAAAATCCTTCTCAGAGAAAGGAGTACTCGACAATGAACATCTTGTTGCTTCATTTTTAAAACCGTGTATTTTTTAAATAATTGAGCAAATGTCTGAGCTCTAAATGTTTAGCAGTGACAATAAAAAAGTCGACCATTACTTGATGAGCTTTTTCGTTGTTAGTAATTTTGACAAAGGTATCAACAGACGCTTGAATACAAAAATTTTCCTCAGATGTATAAAAATGTTGTCTTCTTGAATTTTTTGTTAACACTATGAAACCCTGCTTCATCCACCATATTCACCAGACCTCTCGCCAACGGACTTTTACTTTTTTAGGCATTTGTACAACTTCCTACGTGAAAAAAATTTCAAAAACCAAAATGATGGTCAAAATGCCTTCCAAGAATTCGTTGCTTCGAGAACCGATGCATTTTATGCTGATGGAATAAAACAACTTGTTTCTCGTTGTTAAAAATGTATTGATGCCAACGGTTCATACTTTGATTAATAAACTTTTGTTTCTGTGAATTTGCACGT
>MQRK01148344.1:0-12521 GCA_001938485.1 Girardia tigrina | reverse complement strand
AAAGTATACATTTTTGCAAATGTATCCATTCAGTTATTTATTTTTTTTGTGCCATAATTTTATGTTTACGTTGGAAAGCAATTTGCGATTTTTTAGGTTACTTTGTTTTAGATTTATCTTGAATTAACTACCTACCCCAACATTTCTGAAATTAGGAAACGTGTTTTTGTCGGTCTGCTCGATTTGATTTTAAATAACCCTTATTCGTCATTCAATAAATTTACTTAATATCTCAGTAAAAATTGAGATTTTATAATTAAAATTGTTGAGTTCTTGATCAATAGAAAAATTCATTAACGGAAAACTTTATTTCTAACAAAAACAATGATTTTTTAAACAAATTTTTTGGGGAACAATGTTTCATTTTTACCACAACCAGACATCCTATTTGAAATATAAATATTGATATATAATTTTAGTTAATTTAAATGTTATACTTTAAGTATAATAAATTATAGCTTTAAAAATTTTTAAGGAAATTAAATCTCCATCTGTTTTTTTTATTTTATCATATTTTCTATTATAAATTAATTTTCTTGAAAATAAACTTCTTTAATCATTCAAACTATTAAAAAAATATTCATTTTTTTATAGAAATTACATTATTTTAAAAATTAATTTTACATACAGAAAACTTCTTTAATAGTTCATTTTATTAAAAAATCATTTTAATTAGTAAAACATTATTTTGACTTATCTTAACTATAAATATGATTTTCAATTTAACAATTTAAAGTTCACCAAAAAACCCCTAACAAAAATGAGTTGCCATTTCACAAGAAAGCTTAAAGTCGTTTTTGTCTTAAAATTATTAAATTTTATCCTAACTTAGCAGACAGTTTGCAAATGTTCAACACCAGCAGTCATAAAAGGTACTGGAAAAGTATCCGCATTAAAATAAACCGGAAAATTTTACAAAAAAATATTTGCAGAACAGGTGCCACTTCACTAAATTTAGTCATTTTAATTAATATGGAAAATTCAAATTTTTCACTTTTTCTTTATTACGAATTTATTTTCATTAAAACAAATATCGAACACACGCATTCATTCGCTCTACACACAAACGTTTATTCGCTCACACACACTCACAATTCATTCACAATAACTTTACACTATTGATTTACATCGAGTACTTACTCGTAACGAGTCATTGATGTTACTTAAATCAGTAACAATTATTTCTCATCACACCTACAATTGATTTTGTTCGAATAAATATTGGAAATTTATTAAGGTAGCTTTATTGAGTTTTTATTGATCAAAAAATATTTCTTTATTCGTCTTATTTTTCATACTGTAATTTTGCTTTCCTATATTGTGGTGCTCCAATAATTTAAATAAAAACTATTAACTAGCAAATTAAAAAAAACTGTGTTATGATTATTAATGAAAATTGCGAATGGATAATCACTTGTTTTGATGTATTAAATCTATACGAATAAAAAGTACAAATTATGAAATAAATGTATTCAATCAAAAATGTCGGCTGTTATTTCTTCTCCAAACAAATGTCACTTTACAACTGACTCAAAGATCGTTGTCGATTTGGATTTCGCTCAATGCTTATTCACTTCATTGTATTTTAATTCTTTGACTCAGCGCATTTATCAAAACCTGCCGGAAGCGATAAAGGAACCGGTGTATCTCAAATGCATGAGCGGGATCTTTGATCAGTAACAATCGTAACACTTAAGTGGCCTGGACCGGGACAGAGCTGAGCGACCGTCCGGACCACATATATCAAAATTGAAAATATTCATCAGCAAAAATACTCCTCCTAACTAATGAGTGATGGATTTTATTTCCAATTATTTAAAACATTGTCGTTTAACAAGTCTATTATCATGTTGATGAAGTGGATAAAGTTAACACAACAAATTGCACCACTTTAACTTTTGTATTTAGAGGATCACTTGTCGTTTAAATTAGGGATTTTATATCGGTATAAAAAAGACCATACTGGTTTTTATACAAAAAAACAATTCCTGATCATAATCATTATAAATGATCAGATTATTAAACTGCCTTTTACTCTCTTCTAATGGTTTGATTGTTGACATTTTGCCAATCAGTTTTTATATCATATTTCAAATTGTCAAGAGTGTGTAGATGTTTAAATGCACTTAAAAGAAATAGTTAAGGGGATAATGGTAAAGATCCGGTGATTAGCGTTGCCACTATACGGAACCTTATTGAGTAAAAAAAATTGAAACCAACTAAAATTGATTAACTTCGACGATTTAATCGTCATCCTGAGAAGAAATGAATTTTTTAAACGAAAGTTACTTTTGTAGTGCGATTAGTGATTGTGTAATCAATATGTCATCAGTACATTATTAAAAATCCCCAACAAAGTTGGAGAAAATATAGTTTGAACGTAAATTTTAGGATTCAAATATCTTATATCTTCTCTCTCCCAATACTTCTTAAATTGCGTGCATAGAATTTTAAAGTTTAGGGAATTTATATCTCCTTTACAATGTCTTCTATGTCCTGCAATGTTACTTTCACCTTCATTATGACTGTGTTCCTGGATTCTCTTACAGACGTGGCGTGAAGTCTCTCCAATGTATGGGGCGTTCACCCATTACATGTATTGGGTTGGCAACAAAGTAATTGTCGATTTCAGTTATAGATGTTTCTCACTCCCATTTTTATGATATCCGTAAATGTTATGAACTTCTCTTACATTTGTTATCTGTCATCCTAACTTAGCTTTACAAATTCATTGCGTAGATATTTTCTTAAAGATTTTAAAGATTTCAATAATTAATATGGAGTGCAAGAAGGAACTTTTTCGCCATATTTTGCTTTATTATTTCGGTTAAGGAATGAACGCAGTGTAAGCCGTCAAAAAGTTACGTGATGTGAATGATTAAGAAGCTCTAAAGAAAGTCGATGCTGAAATTGGTTGTAAAAATTCCGTTGTGGAAATTTTTCTCTTAAAGATGACTAACGTTCAGGTCGATCAGTTGAGTTTAATGAGGATGAAATCAAAACCATCGTCAAAGCGGATCATCATGTAACTACACGGGAAATTGCAAAGTAGTTAAATTTTTCATATACAGCCATTAAGAAACATTTAAAACGTCTTTTTAAGAAGCTGGATATTTCGGCTCCGTATGATTTGAAAGAAGTTTATCTGATAAATCGCATCAACACTTGCGATTCATTGCTTAACCTTCTCGGTCCTAGTGGTACATATATGTACCACAAAATTATAGAATATTTGTATTTAGGGCCGAAAAAGTTAAACACAATGAATTCGATCCTTTTTTAAAACTGATTATCATTGGAGACGAAAAGTGGATTGCGTACAACGATGTCAATCGAAAACGATCGTGGTGCACGCCTAATGAGTCATCGCAAAGTCAAATATACACCAAAAGAAAATCCTTGTGTATCAACAATATTCAGGAAAAGAGTTCAATCGATTTATAGATAATTGTACTCCTATTAGAAGGAATTTAAGAGTTATTTTAATAAATAACCAAAGTCATCTCTCTTTTCGACACTCTCTTTTCGGTCGAAAAGAGAGTAAGAGTAATATTGCAGAACATATGAAAAAATGTAAATGTGATGTTAATTTTGATAATTTCAAAATTCTGTGTAAGCATTTTGACAGTTATTTGGAGAGTGTGTCGTGTGAAGCATTGTTAATTAGGTCACGTTGCCCTAAAATCAATGTTCAATCGGCAGTCTCAACCAGCTTATTGAGAATTTTTGATTAGCATGATTTCATGCAATCGATTACATAATCATCATTTTTGTATTTATATACAGGTGAATTGATTACTAATTAGTGACCTGAAGATGACGGTAGATCCGTCGAAATATATTGTCTTAAAATATATTTTTAAATGGATGAGTTTGGTTATTAAAAGAAGATTTTCATCCGGATTTCGTTTTATCAATTTTAATAAATGTCGAAAACATTTTTCAATACAATCCTTGTACATTGTAGTGACAAATCAATGTCATCTTCGCACTAAAATTGGTGATCATACTCAATCGAGTAAATGTAATTAAAATTTTTAAAAAAATTAAAAATTAAATATTTTAAACATAAAAAAAATTGAATATTAAATATAAAGTATTTTCTAAAATTTCAAAAATACTAAAAAAAATTACAACATGTTTTTTTATAAAAAAATGCAAAATTAAAAAAAACAGAAAATAATTTTTCATTTGAAAAGGCAAGCAATTTTTCAAATATAAGGCAAGGAAAGTTAAATTTAATTAAAAGTTATTTATTTATGTTTTATTACGATAATATAGATAACTAATGTAACTAAGAGTAATATTTTATAGTAAAATAATTGATAACAATAAAAAATTTTGAAATTATATTTACTTTTTCCTGAAATTGTTTCCTTCTTTTTGTTCATGCACATTTCGAAAAAAATATAACTTCGGCGTAAAAGGGCGCCAAAATATTTTTTTTCTAGGGTGCCAAAATCCTAGCTACACCTCTTCCTTTGTTAGTAAAATTAACATCCAAACTGGACTCTCTTCAACTTTATTTAGAGTTTGTAAATGATGTCACAAATAATTTGTTCCGATGATGGTTGGTAAATCTTGTAAATTAATAAATAAAATACATATTTTAAACGGGTTGGAATGTTTATGTGGAATGTATTAATTTTATAATAATATATTTACAAATGTCGATGATTTATTGTAATTGATCACTTCTAGATTGTCGGGTCGCGTGGCTCCTTAGATTTTGATCCGCGTTTAACAATGGGCAAATTATTAGATATCCGAGGAGTTGCTCTCGGTATGAATTCAGCAGTATGTTTATCTGTTATAGTAAATGCCTCTATAATTTGAGCATCTCTTAAACAAATAGGAACAGTGGATAGAGTCTGATAATGCAATAGGTAAATGGTTAGAAGATGGGGTTCTTAACCCAATCATTTGGAAAGAGTATGAGCTAGTCGATGCACCGAAGGCTCATCATGATATCATTTTTAATTCTGGGACATTTGGAAAGCTCGTCTTAAAAATTTAAATAATGAAAAGGACTTTTTTGCAAGACTTTTGATTGTCGTTTTTTCTGGACTTCGATGTAATATTTTAATATTGGATAATTTAAACATTTTTAATAAAAATATAAGTGTCTTTTAATTTGAGTTAATTGCTAGTACCGATATTTAGAATGATAAAGTATTAAGAATAAACCTTCAAGTTTCTAAACTTCAGCAATTTTCATCATTTTAAACATCGAAATTAATGAACGAACATCTTTACCAACCACCACATAATTATTAATATTGAACATTATGTTAAACGAGCATTCGTATAACGTGAAATTTTTGCAATGGAAAGAAATTCTCTATTCGAAAATCGAAACAGAAATACCGAAATTATCAATATAAGCTCTTGTATTCACTGCCAAATGATTTTCGAACAACATTTTTTCATTAAAAAATGATTAATGTTCGCTTACTATTGACTAGGTTCTTAGAAGATCAAACGGAGCTTAAGTTTTTATTTTTCACTTACGCTCAATTTAATATCTGAAAAATATTTGCATGAGTCTCAC
The DNA here is from genome assembly GCA_001938485.1 of Girardia tigrina. Classification (NCBI taxonomy): domain Eukaryota; kingdom Metazoa; phylum Platyhelminthes; order Tricladida; family Dugesiidae; genus Girardia; species Girardia tigrina. The sequence continues at coordinate 6,970 of MQRK01148344.1, read as the reverse complement.
TTGTTAAACCATTTATAATCTGAAAGGTGTCTTTTAGAAATTTAAATTGATACATAAACTCGTAAGAGGGTTTTTCATACTCCACAATTTAAACATTTCTAAAATATTTTTTTCGCTGCTATTGATATTTAAGAGAAATTTATTGTTTGAAGTTACGTGGAGATATTGTAACTGTAAGTAGCGTTTATGCCACTTCCATTATTATCAGATTCAATACTCATACTTCAACATCAAAATTTTTTATTGTAACAACAATTCACATATTTAAACAAATTTTTTTTGTTAATTCAATTATCTCGCTAAAAATTAATCTATTGCATTTTTTTTCGACTCAATTTTTAAAATTTAGCAAATTTGAAAACTTTAAATTTATAAAATAATTTTTACATTAAAACTAAAAATTTATTTAAAATTGTTTCATAACTTTTATATCAATTGTTATGACTGTAAAAAAATTTTATTTATAAATAAGTATTTAATCTTTAATGGTTTTCTTAATTATATTACTGCCAAAATTTGTATTTATTTACTTTTTTTAAAAACTTTTAAATTAAAAAAAATAATAAATTATTTTGGCGAAATGCAAATTTAAATTAATCCTTCATAGCAACGAAATGAGCGCAAATGATTTTAAAAAGTTTCACAAGTGAAAATACTGACGATATTATTGATATCAATACATAATTATTTTGATTAACAAAAAAATTTAACAGACCATGTTGAATAACGTATTACGAGACGAAAAATAATATAATGATTTAACTACCAAAATAAGTACATGTCCTTCATTCTTCCTATCCGTAATTGATTGTATTATCTAGCTAGCAGAAACTGCCTTAATTCTCATACCATGAATAATAATATTATTCTTAAACTCCAATATCGACTTAAAACACCGGAATGTACTTTGGGTTCCCAAACTATCATGCACACTTATTTAAAATTTTTAAACAATTAATTTGAAGTATTGTTTTTTTCGTTAATTGCAATGTTTACATGGAAACATGAACACAATATATTAAATAAAAAAAAACAATACAAATATTTTTTAATAAGACGATGTTTAGATACAAACTTATTTAAAATACTTATTGTATTATGGTTGCGTGTAATACCTATCTCTCACTTCGCATTTCGGGTAAAGCTCGAATTTCATTATGATAAACTTTAAAAGCTCAATATTTTAAGCATTCAAAAAACAATTGTATTAATTAAACAAAACATTTTATTTGTTCATAATTATTTTAATTACCTAGGAAATGTTCGTCCAATTATTTCGATCACCAGTTGCGAGTAAACAATAAAATTATTGCGTTAGAACACATGGAAACTGCGTGTCAAAATCTCGGGGAAACATTTAAAGCAAATTAGCGGGCATCACAAAACTAATACTTTGTGATGCCGCCATTTTCTTCAAATCACGACTTCTATGCGGCGTGGTAAACTTTCTGATATTTGTTTTAGAAAAGCCTGCGCATTTACGTAGTTGTGGCATTGTAGCGTCAGTACGTTATCCATGGGTGGTGGGTCGATGACTAAATCTTGATCGTCTTCTTAATCTTGCAACCACCTCTGCCAATTATTCTCCCGATCAAATTATTTTGAATCATAATAACGACGCAAATTGAAAAAGATTTCTTTGTCTTAATATTAGGTTGAGGAATAAGTTCGTAGCCTTTGTATATTTTCTTTTATTTTCCAACGATTTTTCTCTGCTTGATAAGGGTAAGTATTCATTCGATAGAACTCTTTCTGTTCTACAAAACTATTTTAATTGTATTCTTGAGTTATGTTGTGTCGCGCTTATTTTATGGAATTTTATTTATTATTGTATTTTTATTATTAAATTTTTATTGTATTATTCAATTTTATTAATAATTGTTTTTGTTTAAATTTGTTTAAATTAGTTTCTTTCTTTTTTATTTTTTTATCTTTTGTAGTCAGTGGTTTTATTAAAAATATATTTTTTTAAAGAAAGTAATCGTTATTTCTTTATTATCAAAAATCGACTTTTTTGCGGGGAAATCAATCCGAGTGCTCTCAAGATGTTTAACGACAAAATCATCCTCGATACCTTCGTTAACAAAACGGTCGAGTCGACCCAATCAATCAAACCGACGGAGACCGAATACGCAAACTACAACAATGGTGTCAGAAGAACAACAAGTGGACTTTATGCATAGATAATCATCACCTTCCTTTTGTTCCTGATGTATTCAATATGTCAAATTGGAGCTGGTGCCATATACAATCTGCTCACCAACCAAAGGTCGAGACTACCATCCACGCTGAGTTCCAATGTCAGAGGTATGCTACAGATGATAACAATAACAGTTGGTGAGATCAATTTTATTATGTTGACATTTCTATTTTCCTTTTTTCTATTTATCGTTATGATTTCGGATTATGTAACATTATGTGTTTTTTACCCTTATATGATTTTATCCTATATTACTTAATAATGAACTTTATGTAATTATTATTGATTTTTAATACTACATATTCCTTTCTTTCCCTTAATTTAAATCTGTGTATTATTTATTCCCTTTCCTCATCTTCTTTCGTTTATGTGTGCTTATTTATTGTATTTTTAAAATTTATTTATCCTAATCATTTATAGTATGAATATGTGTTTGGATTATTTAAGTGTTTATGTAAACGGTGGCACGACAAGTGTAGTCTACCTGTTCAAAAAGTTAATAATTTTATAAAATCAGTTAAAAATTATAATTTAATCATCTTTTTCAAATTTAATTCTCACACATACAATATTTCATTAACTAATTTAGATACATGCAAACAATTACAAAAAATAATTAAATTAAAGTTAAATTATCCGCCAAAAATAATTATAAACTTATTTTTTAGCAGTAAAAAAATTCCAAACGATGAAAGTTTAATAAATACATTTTTTAATAAAAAATTTTCGGTAATTGAGTTAAGTTTCCCTTTACATGATAGGATGGACAATCAAGATATAGATCCAAATCCATTAACTATCTTACAGAAACCAAATAACATACCCACTCGCGTTAAATTCTTTCTAGGCTCAGATGGATCTGCTAACACATGGTTTTCTATTCATAAATCTTGGTCAGAAGAATCATAAATCTTACATCTCAACTCCATCAGGCTTATAATCAGCTTCTTTCTCTTTTACCAGCTGATTATTGCTCTAGAATAACTAATATCTCGCAGATTTTATCACAAAATATAGCTTATAGTGACTTAACCAAAGCCGTCTTACAACTAACATACCCAAAACAACAAGACCTTATCGCCCGTTACTTTAAAACCAACTCGATAGGTAATTCATTACCCTCTGAATATCTTCGAAAGGCTAAACTAGATTTGAACTCTTTAAACACTGCCTTCACAGAAAATAACGACCTACTAAAATGATTATTTATTCAAAGTTTGCCATCTAAACTACAACTTCTTCTTTCAGTATTACCCTCTTCCATTTCACTCGACGAAATTTCAACAATTGCTGATAAGTGCATGGAAATTGTAAGACAAAATCAAATATATCCATCTATTACAGCTTCCATTTCTTCAATCCAGGATGAGATTCAAGAATTAAAAAAGACAACACAGGCTCTTCAGGATTCTATAGCTTCACTGACTTTCAATAAATAAACTCACTACTCATCGATCTCGTTCTCCGGGTAGGACAACTTTTTCAAATAATGTTCGTTTCAGATCAAGTTCTAATTCAACGCCAACATGTTATTATGATAAAAAGTTTGGAAATTCCGCTAACTATTGTAATTTTGGTTATAAATTTTTTAACCCAGAATATAAAACTACTATTTGCGTTTACCATGCAAAATATAAGGGTGACGCCAAAAGATGTATTCAGGGCTGCACTTGGAACGAAAATAAACCATTAGATAAACAGTTAAACTAAAAAGCCAACCAATGGAATCGGCAAACATTGGGAAGGGCGTAACTTTTGCCGCTGAGCCAATTTTCCTCCCAGCTTTATCACAACAAGTCTCTATCAGCATCTTTAACCGTTCCTGCAATTTTGTCCAGTCAACCAGTTAATCTTTTAGTTGACACTTTCGTTTTCTCCAGATATTGAATTATTTGAAATTGGAGACTTTCAGGCCGCTAACGGTACCCCGATGAAATCCGCTGGATACAAATATATTAATTTTTCGTTATCCAACAATATCTTCTTATATCTGGAAATTTTTTATCGCAGATGTATGCCAATCGGTTTCAGGTGCCGATTTTTTAGGAAATCATAAACTTGTAGTTGATTGTCACAATAAAAAATTGTTGTGTCACCCCGATAATAATATTAGCAACTGTCAATTAAAATCAAACATTAAAAAACAAAATTTTCACCAACTTTTATCAGATATTCTTAACAAGACGGACAAAATTCCAAAAAAATGTTAATCACAGTTTTAAAACAGAAATTAATTCTGTTAATTAAGAAATTAATTTAGTTTACCTGAGAAATTTTCAACTCTCCCTGCAACATGGGCCAAATTTATCGAAAAACAATGTCACAATTCTATCAAAAAGGACCCAAAATTTAATTCCGAATTCGTCACAGAACATAAAATTATAACTCCAACAACCCAACCTATCCGTCAGAAGCGTCGAGAATATGCTCCAGATCATCGCGCCGCAGTAGAAAAGGAATTTTTGGAATTTGTACGTGCCGGCATAATCAGACGATCTACATCTGCTTGGGCTTCCCCACTGCACATTGTTCCAAAAAAGATGGAACAATAAGACCTTGTGGAGATTTTCGACTCCTCAATAGTACTACACAACATGACAGTTATCCTTTACCGTTAATTACTGATATATTGCATAGACTTCACTGAACAACCATATATTCATCAAATATCAGTAGCTGCTGCCGATATTCAAAAAACTGCAATTATTACTCCATTTGGTCTTTTTGAATACTTATTTATGCCATTTGGATTAAGAAACGCTGCTCAAACATTTCAAAGGCATATAGATAGGGTATTATCCGACTTACCATTTGCTATAGTGTACATCGATGACATTTTGATTTTATCTACGAATGAAAGTCAACATATGGAACACTTGAAGATTCTTTGTCAACGCCTACATGACAACAATTTACAAGTCAACTGGGAGAAATGTTCATTCTTTTCACAGTCTGTCAATTTTTTAGGTCATATCATTTCACCTGACGGTCATTCACCTTTGCTAGAATGGATGCAGACTATTAAAAATATAACTTTACCCGTAACGGTTACAGAACTTCGGAGTTTCTTAGGAAAAGTCAATTTTTGCCACAGGTATATCCATAATTGCTCACGACTTACTTCGAGTTTATCAGAAATTAGTTCTGGTCCTAAACGCTCAAAAATTCGCTGGACCGATCAATTACAATCCGAATTGGAAACTATTAAAAATGAACTTCAAAAAAATAAAAGTATTAGCTTATCCGCGTACAGATGTCCCATTATTTCTCACAACAGATGCATCAACAACAGCCAAAGGCCCAATTCTACACCAGTTAGTGAACGGTATTCACCAACCTTTGGAATTTTTCTCCAACAACTTTTCTGCAACTGAGCAGATTTATGAGACGAGACGTAAAATTGTGGACTTCTCAATGCATACCGTGCCAAAAATATAAAACATCGAGAAAAATATCTCCACCATTATTTCATTTCCCTACAACCTCACGCATTGAAACTATTCACGTAGATTTTGTCGAACCACTTCCAAGTGGCATTGGATATCAGTACATTTTTACAATGCTTGATCACTCTACCAGATGGCCAGAAGCCGTTGCATTAAAAAATATTGATGCAGAGACCATATTAATGTACATTTTTGTTTGTGTATAGGAATATGTGATTTTGTTTTTGTTGTATATCAGGGGGCTATTATATTCTTTTTTATTTTTTTTGTCTTTGTGGTCTTTCTTTCGGTGTTACTCGTGTTGTGAGGCAGAGAAGATCAAAGAGAATTGTCGTGTATGGCGAAAGACAAATTAATATGATGTATTCAGTCAGATATGAAAAGCCATAGAAAAATTGATTATTAAATAATCGATTAAAAAATTATGATATAAGATTATTTGGATCAGTTTTCGCTTGGCCAAGATTGTCAAATTCAATCAATCTTTTCGGACAATTAAAAATTTCGAATATAAAATTACAAAACTTTTACCAGTTACCGTCTGCGGAAAAAAGAATCGTCCTGGATTACAGTTTCTACACTTATTCTCGAATCAAAAGTCCTAATATCTCTAAAGATCCCGTTTAAATCTTGTGGACATTCATCACTAGAAAACCGAGAATTGTTAACAATCTTACAAATAATTCTCTTAATTTTCGCAACTGAAAACTGTTGATCGTGGTGCATTTGTGTTAGTAAGATTTATTAGTGTTATTCAACATCATTTGTAGACAAATTTTAATAAATATTATCGTTGTTGAGTTACGTGTCGAGTTGTTCTTTGTTAACTTATTTTTTTTACAGTAAAAATAGTGAATTCGTTACATCGGCGAATTCATTATTTTTACAAAATTAAAAATGAGTGTCATTTCTGGAACTTATCTCAGATATCTTATCTCTTTTGGGAGAGAAAATCGAGTGGGCATTGCAGACTATGAATGTATAGTTCTTCATTGATTTATCGTAAAAAAATTTAGAATTCGTCTTAAATGGTTTTACTGTTTTGTGGGACATGCATTTTATTTCGTACTAAGCTGTATTTCGTCTTAAACGAAAATTTTATTAGGCAAACGTCAATCTCAAAGCTGGTACATTCGAAAAATTTCGTCTTAAGTGGTTTCCATTGTATATTATTAACGTCAAAAATATTATATTACAAGAAAAACCCCGAGCCCTAAAGATAACCCTATTAAATACATTAAAACTGGAATATCAAAAATAACAACTATTTATTTAGTAACAAAGAAACAATATTGAATTCAACAATACAATATTTTATCAAAGC
>MQRK01148332.1:0-13718 GCA_001938485.1 Girardia tigrina | reverse complement strand
ATAATGATATTTTTTTTAGATTAAGAATCAGAAAATATAACTTTTTTTACGATGTATACAGAATCTGATAGCTTTATTAATTAGGGTTTGGAACTACGTTTGTTGTTATTAACAATTAATATTATTATAAAAAACATAATTTCTATTGAAAATAATTTTTTTCAAGAAACAGATAAGATGGAAACATGATGTTGGAATTGAGATTCTCTAGGAAATTCTTAACTCGTATTTATTATACACATATATATATATAACAGTAAAATAAATGATTCATCTATCAACGTACAGCCCAAACCGTAAGTCGTAAAAACATGAAATTTGGAAGAATAATTCCTTATATAACGTAGAGGTCCCATAACGTTTTGGCCCATTTTGTTTCTTTCATTTAATATACATGAGAAATATGTAAAATTCAATAAATTAATTTACTGATTTTGCAATAAATTAATAATAAAATTCATTGACTGTGTGAATAAAGAGAAACAAACAAAACAAAAATAAATGAAAGAAACAAAATAAGCCAAAACAGGGCCTTAGAGGCCGAATTTTGCAAAATCCTTTCTTAGTGGACCTGTACGTTATAAAAGGAATTATTCTTCCAAATTTCATATTTTTACGACTTACGGTTTGGGCTGTACGTTGATAGATGAAACAATTTTTTTACTGTTATATATATTTATAAACTAGCTATATATACCCGTGCTGCGTTACGCGATTCTAACTTTTAATACGACTATTTAATAGTGAAGCTTTACATTTTAGATTTTTTTATTTTAAACTGTGGGGAAATCCTACATGGACAAACTGGCCCGGCCCAGAATAGTGTCGATTATTTATTTACAAAAAATTATTTACCAGCAAACAAACTATTTGACGACGGATATCAAAAGCCATTTCCTGTGTATTATAAATTAAAACAGAAATAGCTCTGAATAACCATGCTCAATCTCCTAAAATTGGAGCTCATTCAGAGCTATTTCTGTTTTAATTTATAATACACAGGAAACACTATTCTGGTCCGGGCTAGTTTGTCCATGTAGGATTTCCCCTCTGTTTAAAATAAAAAATCTAAAATGTAAAGCTTCACTATTAAATAGTCGTATTAAAAGTTAGAATCCCGTACGAGTATATATAGCTTGTATATACATATATTAATGAGAAAATAGATTAAAAAAATAATTTCCGATTTTCCAAGATTTTTTAAAAAAGAATCACCTTTGCGTCAAACATTAGCGGTGGAAAATTAATTTTTGCTACCTTCCAACCACTTCCAGTCTGTAAAAAAGATTCATTTATGTTTGAGCCCCAAATGAGTTTGCTGGAACTGGTGCATTATATTTTACAAATAAAATGTTTATAATCTTTATGTAAACCAACCATGTCATTTTAAAATCACCAGATTGATCGGTCTTAGACAAGCAACCTCTAGAAATATAAACAGCAAATGAAGATTTTACATTCAAACAAAGATGAGATACCAGAAGCAGAAAAAGACAATTCATAAAATTAAATTATTCTAACTTTGTAATCAGTATTTAATGAGTTCAATGTAACAAAAACATTGTTCCAAGTCTCAGCACGGAAATTCTCATTCTTAACCGATGTCCATATAGGATCACTTAAACTAATAGAATAATCTAAAGATTATCCGATGAATATCCATCAAAGCAAACCATGTAACTGCAGGTTTACCAGTCGAAGGGTCAATTGCTTGGTTACACGATCTAGGAAATAAGATTTATTTACACTGGAAAATTAAAAGCAAAGGCTCCAGAAGCAGATGACGATTTTATTTTATATATTTTATTTATAGAACGAAAAGTGACTAAATAATGCCTTAAAATTAATAAAAATAAACCTTAAAGTCAGATTGGGACTCAGTTAAGTCAATCATGATATTTTTCCAACTTCCAATTGATAAACTATTTAGGGACTTTTTAGAATTTTCTGAACTCCATATAGGACGGTTCAGACTGAAATAAATATAATGACAGAGTAGAAGATATCAATGTAAGTACCATGAAACCATCGGTAACCCTGTGTTTTCATCTTTCTTAGTGATGCAAGATCTAAATAGAATATTTTTTAATAATTATTTAAATTATCGCTATTTGAACTCCAAGGTTAGAAGAAGATCGAATCATTTTAAAGAAGGAGTACGAACAATTCATCAGTTTGAAAGGAAAAAAAAACATTTATGGGGGTATTATAAAATAAATTCGTGATGTGATTTTAAAATAAAAAAAAACAATTTAAATAAATTATCAATTGAATTAACAATTCACTTGTGTTGATTAGAGAACTTCATAATATTTTTAGGAAACTATAATAATATAAGTATATAACTTATTTTTTTGGTAAAAATAATGATATTTATTTTAGATAGGATTCTAAAACCAAAAAGGTAAAACTGAAAAACAAAAATAATATTCAATTAAATAAATAAGAAAATAACTGAAGGTTATATAGAAAATAATATAATAATAAATACAAGCACAAATGGCAGTCGAATTTATTTGTATAAATAAAAGTAAATGGATTGGGAATTATATCCACTGCGTATTGATCAAAAACGGTCAAAAATAAAAATTAGTTTAATTTGAAAATATTATAAAATCTTATTTAATTTGAGCATATAACACAAAAATATAATTAAAATAAAAATAATATAGTGTACTCCCGTGAAAGCGTCCCTCGTTACAATATCATTATCATATTTTGTTATTATAATTTAAAAATCCAATTCAATATTCAGAAGTTTGTAAGTTAGCTGTATAACGACAACAGTATTCGCTTTACTTAACTTATTATTAATTGTTTAAAGCTTCTAATATATATGAAATATGAAATTTAAGAGTCATTTAAAATAAAAATTTAAATAAATGAATTATTAAAACCAAAAATATAAAGCTATTGTAAAATAAATGAATTACAAATATCAATGAGGTTATTTTAAGAGAAGAATGTGAAGATCTTTTGGTAATATCGAGGATTCCACTATTAATGTAAATATATTAAGTGAATATAATTCCTCTATGACCTTGAAATCATTATTTGTATTCTTCAAGTCGATATTTACTAAAATCCATTTTCCATCAATCCCGGATCTCTCGCTACCACTACTCGTCCAAATGGGCATACTTGTACTGCAAATAACTCCTTTCTCAATACCTTATATTAGAAAATATATTACCAAATTAACTTCAACTCTCCAGTGTCTTTTGACTTTTGTGATTCACAGTTTCTACAGTATATTTAATATAGAAAGATGAATGGTTTATAAAAGAAATACAAAAAACAAAATAGTATGTAAAATAATTATTAAATTTAACAGACCACACCTTGAAGTCATTCTTTGTGTCAAGTAAATCAACCATTACAGGTGACCAAGGATTATTACTTAGAGAAACTTTATTTTTAGAAGTCCAAATTGGTTTGCTACGACTACACAAAAAAATATAAATTGGAACAATATTATCATCCATAAATTACCATCTCAATTCCAGGTCCCCTCCAACTGTTTGTTGGGACTGACAATTTCTAGTAATTATAGTTATGTTAGTTCATGTTAAAAATTCTTTTTTTAAATGTAATGTAGAGCAAAAAGATTATTTTTCAAGGCACCAAAAAAGAACCGTCAAAAAAACAGAAAGTAAAACATTATTTACAGACCTTAAAATCACTGACAACTTCTTTTAGGTCAACGAAACCAACATTCCATTCTTTACTGCCCTCAATGGACTGCCATATTGGCAAAGACCGACTATTGAAAAGACAAAAAGAATAATTTATTACTGAAACTATTTTCTAACCATCTAAGTTCAAGCTCCCCCGTAATTTTCTTTTCAGATTTGCAGTTTCTTTTAATTAAAACAAAAAATATATCAAACATTTTAATTATAAATCCAAGGTACCATTCTATTAACCGATAGATGGACTGTTCGGGAATTTAATTATTAGAACAATATTTTTAATAAAAAAACAAAACATAAGAGAAATAAAAAAAATAAAAAATTATTATATAAAAGTAACTTTAATTAAATTGAAGTGAATATTTTTTCTATTATAACATAATTTTGACTTTTATATGCTTTAACCCCTTTACCGTGGAAAAAAAATTTTTTTTGGAAACTAATTTTCTATACAAACTACACTATGCATAAATTATAATCATAATAAATAAAGATTATTTGTTTCCTACATTTATTTTTATACCTGTCATACGCACGGCACACAGACGACTTTTATATCTGAAGACGAGTTAACTCGTGATGTACGGTTAAGCCCTAGATTTCATATGACGAGTTAACTCGTGACACACGGTAAAGGAGTTAAATAAACTGTGCAGCATAAATCCAAAATGTTCTAATAAATATTCATATAATGATGTAATTAATTCATTTTAATTACCAATATTATTTAATCATCGACTATTTTGATTATCATATATTTGATTAAGTTATTTTAAAAATGGTCTCATTTTATTTATTTTAATAAAAAATGATTTTTTGATATTTTAAATTTGAAACCTTTCGAGAAAGTGACGGTTTAGTAATAATGCGTCTAAAATAGACAATATAACAATAATTAATAAATATTTATAATTGAGAAATATAAATAGAATTTCAATAAATATTTTAAATATACATAAAAATAAATTCTTTCTTTTAATTTGTTCAGAATCGTAAAGATTACCAACTTTTTTGAGATTTATTTTTAAACATTTAAAAAGTAAATAAAAAATCATTTAAATTAAAAAAATCGAATATTAATACCATTAATTTTAATAAAATTTACATGTATTAATATTCAAAATAAATTACAGTCGAAATAATAAACTAAGATAAAAGAAGAAAAATAAAAGAGTATGGAAATATTAATCATTTGTCCATAAGAAATAATAAAACATTTAAATATGAAAAAAATTAAAAACATAAATTATTTTCTTAAAACAGAAAATATTTGGATGAAAAAAGCTCCAATAAATCAAGATAAACGAAAAATGGAAAGAACCTTAAAGTCCTTGTTTAGAAATCGAATGTCAACATAAACAGTATCCCAACTGGATAACAACTTTGAGGATGTCCATAACGTCTTGGATGCACTACAGTTTTAGGGTCACAAATTGGTGTTAGACAGCACTAAATACTAACCAAAATGTGCCAGAATCTCCTCCTTGCGTTTTGGTTTCTTGACAAGCTCTTAATATAAACAACTAAAGACATAATTTTGTAAAAAAATGAGGTATCCAGAAGCAGGTTTCTTTCGACAAAATTTAAAGAAAGATAAAACACTTTTATGTTGGTCAAATTTAATGACGTTTGTTTTAGTTTTATTCTCAAAATTACAAAAGACAAATATAATATATAAACTTCATCAGAGTTAAAATATGATATAAACCTTATAATCCGAACCCTGTGTAATGTCAATGTAAGCACTAGTCCACGTGGACGTAGAAACACCTAAACCTGATTTTGAAGACCATATTTCGTCACTTTCGCTATAATATCTATAAAGTTTAATTTCCATTAAAAAGCTACTAACCAAAGTACAACGTATTTCTTATTTTCTCCCGCTCTTTTACTACAATCTCTAAATTCAATTTTACAATCAATTAGATATTATCTAAATGTATTTGAACTTCAAGATACCGAAGAAAGGAAATTGTAAAATGAAAAGAATGAAAAAAAATAATTTGAATGTCAAAATAAATCAAATAATCGATAAAATGCATGTTACCTTACACATATATTAATGAAAAATCATATAACTATTTTTATTATTATTACTATTAAATAAAAAATTAAATAATTTTTAAAAATAAAATATATATATTTTTTTAAAATATTAAGATATTTTATCATAATATTTGGACTGAAAAGATAATATTAAGAAACTAAAATTATTTAAATATCGTTAAAATAAAAAAATAATAAAAAATATTCAAAGAACCTATAAATGTTAATAAACGTGATGGAAGTGAGAAAAGTTTAATAGGATATATACCTTAAAATCATTTGATTTTGGCAAATCTATCATTTGAGTCACCCAAGACGATGGGGAATTCACTTTTTCATTGTTACTGTTCCATATTTTATCACTATCACTATAAAAAAGGATTGCAGAATAAATGTGTTTATTCAATAAATAATCACCAAATAAGAGACTGTTTTACTGAACTTTTATCCTTTTGTTGACAGGATCTAAAAGGAAAATAGGGATGTAAAACCTATCAAAATCTTCAAAAGATTCAAGATACCAATGAAGCACGAGCAAGAAAAGAAGGTAATTTTATAAAATCAGTTCGTTATAAAGGAACAAAAAAGTATTTAGATATTTTTATAAGACAAATAATGTTTTTAAAGTAAGAGATTTTACATAAAAATGATAAATGGTATTGAATTTTAAAATTTAAATAATAAATTAACATAGATTAAATTTAATAAATTATGACACTAAATATACTTTTGATGAAATAAAAAATTTTATATTTAAAATATTTTCGAGATAAGGGTCATTTACAAAAATCATAAACAACAGTAAAAAAAGTATATGGTTAAATAAAACTTGTCATCAATTTTAATTTGGCTTTACATTTGTAAGAAAACTTGAATGTTTACTTGAAAATTTTTGAAGCATAAATAGAGATTGTTTTATAGATGAAGATGAGATAGAAACAATTTAGTTGTTTTTAATAATACTTATCTAACTCAGAATAAAAGACAAGAAAACCAATTAATCTTTCAGTACATCATCCTTCAGAACGTAAATTATCTACCAATTTAACCTCCAAAACTTCCATAAAATCACACATAATCTATGATGGCGAATATGGATAATTATCTTTATAATGGTTTATGAATTATAATTTTTCCATATACTCCCTAGTTAGATACTGTGCGATTTTCTCCACTGGACACATTTCTGTTTTCGGTGATCAACCTGTTTCTAATCTCTGCTCGTAATAAGTTGCTAATTGGGAATGCGAAATATTGGATATTTACAATACCGCATTGGTCTCTCGTCAAGATTTGAAAAACCGGTAAAAACGGAATTTGCCAAGAAAAATTACAACTGTTTAGAAATCATTCATGTATTTGGATTCATTATACAAATGACAGTATTTTTTATAATCATTAGTATTTAAGATTAAGACCAGCTAAATATTCTAAAACTGATTAATAAATATTATTGTTTCAAAGAATATGGCTACAAAAAGTTCAAAGTGGAGTCACTATCTGGATCCTATCGAGGTGCCAAATAAAGCCGCAACAGAAAAGGCACTCTCTACTTCAATACTTGATGAAGTGAATGTCAGTAAAGCTTGATATAAAAATTCCAAACGTTCTGGAGATGCCGATTGAGTCGTGGAAATCGATTCACAAATATAATCATTTTTATTGACTATCTGCAGACTCAATTTAAGTTTAATTATAATTATTTTATTTAAAATATTTATTTTTTAATTTATTATTGTCAAAATGCCTAATATAAGGAAGATGATACATTGCAATTTTCAAAATTTAAAGATTCCATCAGATAAATATTAAAATAAAATAAATTAACCAATTAACAAATATATATATAATCATTAATCATAAAAAGATTACAAAGAGAAAAATTTCGCAAAAAGGAAAACTCAGTCTTTGATTCTTTTTCAGAAAGTTTCAAATTCTCTATTAAAAGTTGCTTGACATTCGGGCTCTTGAGATCGGAGTTTAGTAACATAAGCTTAATACAGTCACGACCTTTTATGTTTAGTTTCAAGCTAATTCCAAAAATGAACTGCAGGAAATATGATCTGTTATCAAGTTCCCTTTTCAAGATTTCTGGGACTTTATTATTTTTGGATCATATAAATTAATCTGCTTTATTTCTATCACTTATAATGATATCGATCAATTACCATTTAAATTATTTATTCCATTTCCTATCTTTCTCATAATAATTATCATATCTATTTATTTAAAATTGTAGATTTAACTTCATTCACTCTCTTTTGTAATAATCATTGAATCTTTGCAGTTTCATGCATGTAACAGTGCCGAATTATCCCGACATCGTTAAGCATCTTCAGACTCACATCATCCTGCAACGATGTTATGTTTTGTTCCAATGTAGAATATATCGAATTCATAATATTTAATCTGGTTTATTATTTCTTAAATATTTTTTATTTAATTTTTATTTATTTAACAGGGTGATCAGAAAGTTTCTTGTACAATTCGTAAAATGAGATCGCTAAAAATAAATTGAACAACTATCAAAATTTTAAAAAATCTGATTTTATATTTTATGACTTAATTTTGTTAAAAACAATATATAATCCAGTATCCTAATCCTCTAGGCATAATGCTATTATACTCACTAATTTTCAACCTTTAGTAATGGTTTAATACGGTAATATGCTTTGTTAAATTACTAAAGTTTCGGTTTTTTGTAAATAAATCCTTAAACTTGTTTTTGAGCGGTATTTCTAACAAAATATAAAAACCATTAGAAAGTTATTATAATAGAAGTATATACGAAACAGTGACATATACACGTATAAATGTATGAATAATTTATTAAGTATTTTAGTACAAATTAATATTACCACTAGACCACACCGAGAAACACCAACCCCTACAAACCTATTGGCTTTAAGAACAGACAAAATATAACTAGTAAATGTAATTTGTGCCAAGTGCGATTTAGTAACGAAATCTCAAAGTTACCACTGGAGGAATAACTATTTCAAAGATTCTCAATTCATGTATTACTTCTCCGGTCACTGCAATTTTACGATCTTTATATCGGACTGGATAATTTCTAAAAATACAGCAAGGAAAACTCAATTGTTTTTAAATGCTTATTGAAGATACTGTTGAGGATAACATACATAATTTAATTGAAAAGTGAAATAAAAGGATAATGAAATTACATAAAAGGATGAAAATAACATGAAAGGATGAACAATAAAATGAGGTACCTTATAATCATTAGAATTATTAAGCGTAATTTGTGCCGTATACCATTTAGGAACTACCTCAAACGTATTTGTCCGTGAAATCCAAACCTCATCGCTATCACTGGAGAAATAGTTATTTCAAGAATTTTCAATTTAAGTATGACCTACCAGGTCAACGACTGTTTTTTATTACCTTTAATTCGGTTTTGACAAGCTCTAAAAATTCAGACATGAAAAATCCTCTATTTTCTAGTGCTCATTCAAGATACCAGTAAAGGATAGTGTACATAATTTAAGTGAAAAAACAAACGAAAAAAAGAATAAAAAATTAAATTAGGTACCTTATAATCATTAGAACTATTAAGTGGAATTTGTACAAAATACCATTTTGGGGCCGTGTCTAAACCATTAACCCTCGATGTCCAAACCTCATCGCTATCACTGGAAAGACATTTCTCAAGTGAATTTCTTTAATTCACTAACGCTTACCAAATTAATGATTGTTTTTTATTACTTTTAATTCTGTTCTGGCATGCTCTGAAAGATTTTATTACTAATATTTTAACAATAAAATATAATAAGGAAATAATTCCAATGAGCATACCGGATATGAAGAAATATATATTAAAAGAAACTTTATTTTAATGAAAATAAAAAAGAAAACCTTATAGTCAGTAGAAGACGTCATGGTAAGATGGATTTCACTCCAACCATTTGTCACACTTTTCACTAGAACAGATTTCTCTTTCGCCTTATCACTGCTCCACAAACGTAAACTATTACTATAACCAAGAATTACAGAACTAAGTTAAAGATTTATATATACCAAGACAACGTTTGTAATTCTGAATCTCCTGGTTGGTTTTTGCAAGCTCTAAATTCGTGTAGATAATTAACGCGACAATTTTATCATTTAAGAAAATGAAATTGATAACAATAAAGTACCAGAAGCAGAAAGAGAAAAGTTGAAGATTAAAGTAATGCATTACCTTAAAATCAATGTCATTTTTTAGATCAATTCGAACCTCAGACCAAACCGCCCCGTGTTTATCACTCGTCCATATTCTGTAGTTTTCACTTAAGTCATGATAGAAGAAATTAATTAAGTATTAAATGATCTTAAAGGTTCAACAAGATTAAAAGTCGCTCACTATGAAAAAGAAAGACTAATTAATAATTATTAGAGAAAATCAGAAACAGATCTTCGAAAATTGTGAAGAAACAACAAAACGAACATACCATAAGTGATGAAAATTTATTTAAAAAATGAAATAGACAAAAATATTTACAAAGTGTGAAAATAACTAAGAAAAAAAGGATTAGTGATAGAATATTTTTTATAAAATAATAAAAATATTTAAAATATACCAAATAAATTTTTTTTAATTTTTTGAAAAGAGGACTAAAGAAAGAAATCTTTGTTAAAATGATGACGTTTTCTTTGACGTTTTATAAAAGGATAATTTTTATTTTAGTAATATTTACTTTAATGTATATATGAAGTAACTTTGCGTCCATTTTTTTGAGCCAGATGGTTTATATGAATACATTGACAAAATAATAATACAAACCGGAAGTTAATAGAAAAACCTTTACGCATTTTATAAATGTATGTTTTTTGTCTTTTAAACAAAAATAATAAAAGAAATACTAAATAAATCAATCATTTAGTTAATTAAATGTATACATATCAAGCGGAGCCTTCCATTCAAAGCTACTAGAAGAGTGTCGTACCCATTAGACATTCCCTGTCGAATATATAAGGCCTTTAAATCATATATGATAACAGTAACAAAGTAGACCGATTACCAGCATTAAAAAGAAATAAGATCAATTCAACATTTACCACATTATCTATACTGGGAATTCTTTCATCATAGTCAGCGACTGATAATATAATATAAAATTATCATAAAAACACAAACAAAAATCAAAAGAGAATTACGAAAAAAACATATTTAAAGTATCTCTAAATTATCAAATAATTAAATTAAATAAAAAATCTGATAAATTAATTACTAGAAAACAAATTAATTAATTAATTAACAATTAAAAACATTTGATTAAATACGAGACACAATAAACTGACAAACATTGCAAATCAAGATATTCTAACCAGGTGAAAGCCTGTTTTATGCTGTCCCCGGAATGCGATTTACAAGATCTGAAAAATTGAGACTTCAAACTTCAGTTCTATTTAACAGAATTCATATATTTCTTTTATCAAAAGCAGATCGGTTAAATTTCATTCCTCTTAAACAGAAGAAATGAAAGAACTCATCAAAAAACAATCTCTAAACGATGTTAGACTTTTAAGAATTAACATCTTTAAAAGTTTTAATAAAGAATGTAACAATTATATTTTTATTTTATTATTGTTTATAATTTTAAAATATTATTTTCAATTTCTTTTTAAATTTTGAAATTGATGGCAATTAATTCAGATTTCTTTCTTGAGATTAAGAACTCATTTTTTCAACTTCTTAAGTGTTTAATTTAAAATAATTAAAAAGAAATTTAATATTAGAAAAAAATGAATAATTAACCCTGGACGTTTTGAATAGAGGTTTCCCAAATGGTAATAAAAACTTATATCATGTCAGAACTTAATATCTTTAATTTTTAAATAAATTTTAAATTCTGAGACTCATTATTATTAATATTAAATAATATAATAATAAAATAATTCTTATCACTGAAAATGAAAAATATTATAACGGTAAATAATCAATTATGTATCACATAAATAAATAAAGTTTCTTACTATTTTACATTTCTTTTATTAATGTTCCCCGCGCGCTCTTCATGGACAATTTGTTAATTATTATCAAATGATTTATTTTGATTTAAATTTGGAGTTTAAATATGAATTGATCGTCTCTCATTCAGTTTAAGAATCCAGTAATGTTGTTAGGATTTACCTTTAACGGTTAATAACAACATTACGTTAGATTAAACTATTAATTATTATACCACTCCTCAAATATACCATCTTGTCGACACTTGGGACAATTCTTCGTATGAATCTATAAGATTTTAGAACAGAAGATGGCATAAATTAACACGCAGTTCTGCGTTAACGTTACCCTGTTGACTTTACCAAGCTTATACAAATAATGAACTACGCTGATGTTTCAAATAGAAAGTTCCTCTAATAATCTACGTATATTTGTGGAAGGATTCTCGTCAACTATTTTGTGGACTGCTTCTAACTCGACCTTCAAGTGTCTTTTATAACATGGATGACTTTTAAATTCTGATATCTCCATCCCGGAACAATTTGAATCACCATGTGTGCTTTACAAATATAAAATTCAACTTCATATATTTTCAAAGCTGCTCTATGTGTCACTTAATTCTTTCTTTACAGAAGAAACATAACAAGATACGAATACATGATTCAAAAGGAGCTTAAATTCTACCAGTAATAAAGAAGAAATGATCATTTAATGTCTGGTGAAACCCTACAACTGGCTTCATAATCCAAGAAAATATTTTAGCTCCTCAATTTCATATATTACAACATTACTTATGACCCATACTTATCAATTTTTTTAGTATGAACTATCTAGTAATGAATTTCAACAATTTTGTAATCAATCATTTTTAATATTATTGAATGGGACATGACTTAGGACTCATCTGGTAATCTTTAGAAGAATGTTCTTAAAAAATGAACATCTGGAAATCTTCCTCAAACTCAAAATTAATGCTGAAAATTAACACATAATAAAACAAGTAGCAGCATGAGGTTGGTAGCCAGTGTAACGTTTTTCTTATTAATGATAAATTTCAAAAAGCAAAAGGAACGAAATTTAAAAATATATTTTATGATAATATATTTCGACGGTTTTACCGTCATCTTTAGATCACAGGTTATTAGCTTTTTAACTGTCTATGTATGTGAAATGGATGATAACATAATCTATTGCGAAAAATTAATCAAAAACTCTTGACGAATTGGTGGAGAGTGCCGTTTGACCATTGAATTTAGGATCATGAGATCTATTTTAAAGTAAAAAAATATTTATTAACTAAGATATAAGATATTACTGATACAAAAAAAATAAAATTGAAGTTGTCTTCTCATTATGATTACAAAAACTAAAGATATCTTGTATTCCTATGAAGAACATTTAAAGATTAGTGGTTAAATGGTTTAGAAATAAATGAATTTTTCATAAGATAAAATCCTGTGTAATAGAAAGAAATGTTTCTAACATCTTGATATGAGTTGTCTAGATCATAACATAATTAAAAGTAGCCACTTGGACATAGCATCTCCTAAACTCCAAAAAGATCATACTCAAGAGATGAACACACTTTAACAAGTTTATAGTTATATTTCTGAAGTTACTTTAAAACCCAGATTTTATTTTACTTTGATCAATAAAAAATCGTATTAAAAATTTTATTAAAAAAATCAAATCTAACAAAATGAATAAAAAATGTTAAAATCAATTACTATTATTACTATTAGAATTAATTTGAAATAAATAAATTATTAATTGAAAATTGAGTATTGAAACTATTAAATATTCTTGTTAAAAAATATATAAAATTTTTTTCGCCTCGTGAAATGGAAGAAATATTTGTATACTAAAAAAAATTACGGACATATTTTAAAATTAAAACGGTCATATTTTATTTCGAAAAAAAGAAATAAAATAATGAATAAAAATGTATTTTAAAAACTAATAACACATTTATTATGATTTCTTTCGATTTTATTATTTTTATTCTTAAAAAAAGAACAGTTATTATCAAG